>VXBT01006576.1:470104-518235 GCA_013400235.1 Oriolus oriolus
CGCGGGCGGCGGTCGCGCTGCCGCTGCCCGGGGCCGCGGGTCCCGCGGCTCCCGCCCGGCGTCCCTCCGGGCACCGCCACCCAAACCAACCCGGCGCCGTATATTTGTCTCACGACTTCTTAAAAGTCAGTGACAGCCCAAGGCCGTGCACAAGGATGCACCTTCAACTGCTGAAGTGTCAAGAAAAGTTTGTGGTTTCTCTTTCCCTGTGAGACAGCTGTCGTGACACCAACCACAACTCTGACTTACAATGCATTGCATCAAGTAAAAACTACTTCTTTTAATAAAAAGGCACAAACAGGGGAGCTCTTGATAAGTGGCACTGGTTTGAAATTCTGGTGTTAAGGCATTTCACTGGGAGGAAGGTGACTGTAAGTGTTGTGTATTTCTCTCATTCCTTCAAGCTTTTCTTGTTCAGTTAAATTATTGTCCTTCTTCCTCCATTTTCATCCCCTCTTTTGTTCTCATTTCAGCCAGTCTTTGACAGCTACAGGCTTTCACTGAGCTGGTGATCTGGAGCACCAGATTCTGGTCAAATTAGGGACCAGGTAAATGCATTCTGCCCCCTGAGCTTCACCGCTGCTCCCAGTGAGTTCTTTCCCAGCTGCGGCCCTTCCGCAGCTCAGCCCATGGCCAGAGCTGTGCTGCGGCAAGGGCAGGGTGCAGAGGTGGTTCCCACACACCTCATGCCTTACCTACCTCAGAGAGGATTAGTAACCCAGAGCAGCTAACCTTTGGAAAAGTTTGCAGTTTTCAAGACAGAAATGGGCTGCAGCGCGATAGGTTTTACATCACCCAATCAATCCAGTTGCGTGAATGAGACGAAACTTGCAGCGATTCGACTGATGGAGTTTGAGATGCTCCATTTCAAAACCTGAGTAGCAGCTCCCTGGAGCTGTCAGCTCCAGCACGAGGAGCCCACCACCGACAGTCCTGGCCAGGGACAGATTTTGTACACTCAGCCCATATCCCCCACAGCACCCTTTGCTCAAGACACCCCCATCAGCAATGGGGCACAGGGAGGGAAGGGGATTGCCTGGGGAAGGAATTAGAGCCATGAGCTCCCGCCAGTAACCTGCCTTTGGATGTCTGGCAGCCACAAGTGACAGCACAGCAGCTGTTAAATGCCTGCATTCACAGAGGTCTTCCTACAGGATCATTTTGCTCAAATCTGGGTTAGACACACATTTTCATAATAAGAAAAGCAGCTTCTTGATTCTTTTACACGCGGCAAGCAAAATACTTTCCCAGCCCCATCCTTTGAGTTGATGGTTCACTCAGTAAGGTGGTTCTCTTTCAATAGCAAAAACAGACTGTGAGAAGAGAGGTTAAAAGCAGACTATCTAATCTAATCTGTACTCCAAACTAGGAGTCTTGATCGTAACAAAATACCAGCACCAGATTCCCTGCAGAGATTATCTGTAACAGGTACTTTATATATTCAAGCTCAGGATTTGTCTCAACTTGCCTGGATAACAGCAGAGATAATAGTGTACCTCATTATGCTTTTGTGAAACTTAAAACATTTGGCACTTTGCAAAATGCTTTAGATCCTATTTAGCAATAGACTAATTAGTGGAGTTTGGGGGGTTTTTTCTCACTCTCTTTACAAGCTGATCAGGTAATATCCCTATGATCTAAATTTAAAAGCACACGAAAATCCAGAACCAAAATATCTGGAAACACATAAATATAGCAACAGTCTTTTCTACTCTGCAACTTTTTCACTTGCTTTTCCGTGTCAAGCAATATCTCATTATATTTGTTCAATCTATTTCACTGTAAAATAAACCCATCCCAGATTTTGTAGGACACCAAACACATCACATCCCATCAAACTGAGCATAGCGCAGCTTTTAAATATAATTGAAATATCATATAGATGCTAGAGTGGGAAAAGATTTTTAAAGCCTACATGTGTATAATAATGACCACATAGTCTACAAATCTCCATTATCTGCTTAAAATGTATTTTTATTTTTTTTTCCTACAAGTCTCTGAATTTGTACTACTACCACCAGGTATAGTTTTCTGAGGCCTTAGGGTCAGTAGAAATGTTCTTTGCCATTTTCCAGCCAAATGCATGATCTCAGGAAAGCAAATACGATGTTTTATTTTGGGAATTTGAAGAACTCACCTGCTGTTCTGCTAGTCTTGAAAAATTCTCTCTCTTAGAGCAGGGAAAAGAAAAGTTAGAAGTACTTTTGCTAGTTGTCTGAAACTGATGAAGTGCATTTTCCACATAATTTTTAACACTCTGAGCTGCAAACTGCCTGTGCAGCAGTGTAGGGGCTGAGTCCATCTACAGCACATCACAGCATCAATAGGACCCAGCATCCAGCTGTAGCACTGGCTGTGTGAGAGCAGTACCTGCACACCTGTACGGCTGGGCACAGAGCTGGCACAGCTGCCTGTGCCACCGCCCAGCCTGGATGCCAATCCTTGAAGGCAGAGCTGCTGTGGGATAATGGTCACCATATGTTTAAGTGGCTCTCTTAAGACCAGTATCTTCTTGTAAATTCATTCAGTCACTGCACTCACAGGCATTCTCCTTATTGTAACAAGGGCATTTTTGCTGTTTTTCTGTTACAGTCTCTCTCCAGATGGAAATTTTTCAAAAGTATATATGTGCTTTCAGAGCACGGTGCTTTGCTTTCCCAGGGTTGGCGTGCCTCATGTGCTAAAGTTCTTCGCAAATACAACAGCTCCTACTTCAAAAAAAAAAAAAAAAGACAACAGAAATAAGAAAGGCATGAAAAGAGAGACAATACAAAAGCACATCTCTCATTCTGAACAGCACCCAGTTCCAGGGGGAAAAATGAGGACAATCCACCTTGAGTCTGAGCTGCTGAGCCATTCACAGCGAGGTACCACAAACATTTGTCGGGGCTGGCTGTGCCAACACACATTGGACAGGAAGCAAAGAAGAAAAAGGACAAATTAGAGGAAACTGTAACAATAAATAAGAAACAACAGTTGCTATCCTCCCCTTTGGGTGTCTACCCTACAAATTCTCCAAGATAAAACAGGAACACAGACCTCTCACCTTATTGTGTATCTCTGTCTGTTTTGGTTGGAATCTCTCCTAGGGCCGGGAAAATCCTGTGACATGACTCTCCAAGCTGCTATGAGCTTCTGTGGGTGTCTAAGTGGCTCTCACTGTTAGGGATGTTTTGTTTTCCCTATCATATTTTCAACCCATGGTGTTGTAGCTTGTCACATTCCCTTGATGTTAAGAGAGACAAAAAACTGGCAGCAACTCCTATTCTCTTTTCTTTTTGACTCATTGGTGATAAAGTTTAACAGCAGATGATACTTTCTTCTTTTCCCCTTTGGAGTTTCCAGTTTCATTCTTGATAGTCTTGTCACTTGGGCACTAGTAAGATTATCTGCTTTCCATTGCCCAGCCCTGGATGCCAAACAAGCCTATATGTACTTTCTTATTTTATTTAGCTCACATACCTACTGCTACATTATTGCTGTCAAACATTTTTGCAACATTATCAGGAATCTTGAAAATCTGGATTTGGGAATTACTTTGGCTCTACTGTTGTGCCCACAACATTGCAAATCAGAATTGTAAATTAAAACACAGCCTGAAGTCTTCAGCTAGAACTCATCATCATGGTACTACTGTTTAGATGTCTTGGCATGTAAAAGCCAGGTCATGCTTATCACAAGAGCTGGATTTTATTGCTTTTTGTACACTTCAGCAGCAGAGATCCCCCTTCCTGGTAACACAAAATAAAGGAATTCATTCTGATCTGAAACCCCATGTAGGGGGTTAGTTAGTTTAAAAACAGTTTGTTTTGTTGCTTGTAGGTTTTTTAACTTATAAACAAATCACCTTGGAGTTGAAATCCCTACATCTTGTCCATTTATCCCAGCCAAGTCACTTCTCAGGCAAAACTGTATTTCCCACTGCTAAAGCAATGCCTTGCTGCCCCCATGTGAAGTTAGTGAGAAGAGTAGCATTACTGAAACTCCACTATGGAGTTTGTATGGAGAACTGTTGAATTTGAGAGCGCAATCCATACTGACAGGTTATACCAACACAATTTCCCAGATGAGGATAGTTACCAGAATATATGAGCTTAACTTAGTAGCATTTCCTTTTCTTCCCACCCTGGTTATAATGTACCTTTTACGCTAGTGTACCTGTAGCAAGTATAATTTAAACATCATCAGCACATTTAAGGGTCGAAACTGCCACTCCAATTGTGGTTCTGGTTGCATAAGCTGGACTGGTTTTTATTTCTGCTTAGGGAACATATTTAATATCTACATTTTAAAATACACGTGTATTCATAGCAAAAGGCTTTCTTTTATTGGCTCTCGTTTCCTGGAGAATAATTAGATCAAGATGACTCAAGGAAAAAGAAAACAGCCACAGAATGAGGCAAAGGACTGTAAAAATAGCTTTGAATGAAGGGATATTGAGTTAGCACACTCCTCAGGGGCTGGGCTGTGAATCTGCAGTGGCCGCAGCAGCATCAAGCACATCAGTAGGCACAGCTCAGCTCCTGCTGTGAATGCTCGCTCTCAGCACACGCTGCAGTGACAGCAAGAATCAGTGCTGGCACCACCTTATCACAGCCAGCACAGACACCTCCCGTATCGCCCGTCTGGCTCCAAAATGCATCACTGTCCTGATAATGGGGCTGGGGGATGCAGCTGAAGGGAGGTGAGCGAGTAACAGTATCTCCAAGTGCTGGGGGACATTTCCCTACAAATTCACATGTGTAGGAGGAAGCTAGTACTCAGAAAACGTTCCCCAGTTTCAACACAGCCCAGTCAGAGCAGAGCTTTAGGGAGCTTGTTAGCATTGTCTAACTACTAAGACAGCCCTGATTAATACAAATGTCAGGCTCTTCTCCCTCGAGTCTTAGTGCATTGATTTTTGGGGCTTCCACTTGCTGCAGACACAACAGATTGCTGCTCAATATATAAAAGCCTGTATACAAAGCTGATGTGCACATCTTCAAATTGAAAGGGTTGCTGTTTCCTAATTGATTTATTACTTCTGCTCCAACCAACCACTCCAGCCACTAGCAAAAAAGGGAAGAATTTTAGTCTTTTTTTTTCCTCTGCTCAGACAAGAACAGAGGAATTACTTGTGGACTAAATCCATCATTCCACTGTCTGCCCTCACAGTGAGACTGGCCAATTTGACAACGCATCATTATTATAAAGTTATTTCAGCTAAAACAGGAAAACCCCAGGAAAGCACAGGAATTTTCCACATTCACACTTCAGTTTATGCCATGCAGAGCATAAAGCATGAGCACTTTATCAAATGCAGAAAGAGAGAACTACGGATATTTCAAACAAGAAATTTACTGTTGTTGACCTCCTACTGCCATAGTGCAAGGCAAGGATTTGGGCACCATATAGTGGAAGTAGCATCAGCACACAGCTGTTGCCTTTTATTGCACTTATTTTCTGCACAGCAAAATCAGTGAGGTCCAGCAAGAAAAAAGTGCTTCTTCTCTTGGTACAGCTCAACAGGACTCAGTGCAGCTAAATTTGCAGTTTGGGGGTTTATATATAGGGGATTATTACTGCAGACAGGCAAGAAGCAGCAACTTGTTGTGGAAAATTAACAATATTGACGAGAATATTTTCTAGATCAGGACATTTTTACACTGCTTAGAAAAGAAGTAAAAAGGATTGTATCTGCTTGAATCACTCCTATTTTAGTCAACAATTACCTAGCCTGGCAAAGAGGCTTTGGAATTTTGCCTCTCCCTCCACTTCCCTGGGCTAACTTTGAATGATACATCCAGCTCCCCGCAGCAGTGTTAGATTTTTTTATGTTACTGTTTCTGTTACTGCTGGCACTGTTACACCACTGTGTTGGAATATAACCTGCTGGCATGGTATCACCATCCATCTACCTGAGACCAGGATCTTACCCCCATATCTCTTCTGCCCCTGTATTTCCCAGCAGCTCCAAAGCCTGGCAAGCCCTGATGCCACCCCAACGTGGATATCACCATGACAAAGCACCAGGTACTGCAGCACTAGAAATAAGTCATGGGGAGAGGTGATGATGAAGGTGACAATTCTCAACTGTAAAATGACAAATTATTCAGTGTATTTCTACCTAAATATTGTTACTGAAAAAGCATAAATTTAAGCTAATATGCCTTTGTATTTGACCTGCCTCTCCACTACAGAAATGACATTTGGACAAGCTGCCACAATCTTTCTGAGGTTCCAGCCTCTTTTTCACATCCCTGATACAAGCAGGAGGTTGCTATTGGCACTGACAGCACCATCACGCCAGAAGCCAACATAAGCAATGTTAAAAGCCTTCACTCTTTGGTCTCAGAGCAGTGCTCAGCATCAACTTCTCTTTGCAACCACGGGATCGCGCAGGAGCTTTGCCCTGTGGTCTGTACCACATAAGCTTAGTTAGCAGCCAAAGGCCTCCCCCTCCCCAGGAATAAGGTTTGCTTCTGGTTTGGCTGCTGGAGGTATGTGAACATCTGCCTGCTCCTTGAAAGTTATTCCTGTAGTTTAAGCATGAAACTGCTACTGTGGGGGTAAGCTATGGCCATGTCAGGTGCAGGGAGTTCCTTCAGACAGCCACCAGTTCCCTTAGTCAGCAGCTAAATAAAATAAGATAAAAGACAATTCCTGTTTGAAATGGATATAATGTACATTACAAAGACTTGTTTCCATGGCATTAAGGCTGGCACGTTAATGATAGGATTCCTTCATATCACTTCTGTCCATTCACTTGGTCTGACCCGATGCTAAATTAGAAGCCCTGTAGCTGTTAAAGGAGGCAACACTCTGGAGAGCTGTGCCACGCACAGCTGCGCCAAACAAACGCAGCACAGTGGTAAGATCCAGGTGTGCTCACCATCACTGCTCTGCACACTGGCATCAAAGGAGTGGTCTCCGCCAGAGATGGAGAGATGTCCCCACACCACTAAGGACTAACTGCTCACTGCCATTGCTTCCATTCAGCATTTGGGCCCACTCATTCCAAACTTTGTTTTGAAAATGGACTTTTTTTTCAGTAAGGACATCCTTATCACATCTGTCTTACCTTAACCCTGGATAGAACCGCAGCGAAAGTGTTTATGCTCAAAGGTTAGATTCCTTTATGTATATGTTAATAAAGAAATAAGGGTGGCCCAAACAGCCAAGGAATGCTAACACTGTTAACAGGATGAGAAGGTTTGGGTGTTTTTTCACTTTAGGGTAGCTTAGATACTTAACCATGGAGTTAATAGACTACCCAACTGTACACAGCTTGTGTGTACTTTTTCCCCAAGGTTTCACTCAACTGAAAGTCTACTCAAGCTGCCTGTCACCATTTTTCTTCCCCCATGAGAACTTATCCCCTTCTCCTCTTAATGGTATTTTTCATATAAAGTTTGATTTTGAATTCTTGACTTTGAATATTCATCAAGTCTCTGTTTCTTTCCCTTTTCACAACAGCACACTGACTGATCAAAACTTCATCCTCCTAGCCTGCTTTTGTGACCAGGATCATTACCCCAGAAGCATATCCTGTAACCACAAAGTGCCACATTAAATGCACAGAGGGACGTTTTGCCCAGGAGCTATAGACCAGCCTCTAATCAGAACTTTATTTTGGAAGCAATTACACGACGTTCTAATAAACTGCTGTCCTGCTGGTACCCAAGCACACGCCGTAGAGTGATCCCTGCATTAAAGAGAAAAGAAAAAAAGAGAAATCCATCAGTCTGTGAAACATTAACTGAACAAAAAAATATCTTTTGCCTCTTCAGCTATTGACCTATTTAGGACAGGAGTATGTATTCCAAGTTTTCCATATAACTGTTCAACAGAAAAGACCCAATATCCTGGTGGGGGCTGATCTGTACTCAAACAAATATAAGCTCAAACTGGAAGCTCTTCTAGTTTGTAGAAGCTTCTAAACTTCATCATAACCTGTTCATAATAAGCTAGAATTGCTTTACTTCTAAAAGGTGAGAAAACAGAAAACAAATCAAATGAAACATGTAGCCTACTCACCTCCTCACTGTGGCATTTAACTGCAGCCATGGGTTATAAAGATTAAATTCCTGAGGTGAAGTGAAAAAAACATTAAGTAATAAACCTCCTAGCAACTGGAGTCAAATGGGTCAGAAGGATTGTTCAAATATTGAACTTCAACAAAATTCTACCACCTTAAAAGAGGTGTGTCAGAATATGTTTATGACATGGAAAGAAAAGGTGACATACCTTGTCATAGAATCGTTTAGACTGGAAAGATCAAGTCCAACCATTAATCTAGCAGGGCCATGTTCACCACTAACCCACGCCCCTAAGCACCAAGTCCTCATGGCTTTTGAACCCTTCCAGGGACAGTGACTCAACTACTTTTCTGGGCAGCCTGTTTCAGTGCTTGACAACAAGCCTTTCAGTGAAGAATCTTTCCCTAATATCCAAACTAAACGTCCCCCAGCACAACCTGAGGTCATTTCCTCTTGTCCTGTCACTTGTTACCTGGGAGAAGAGACTGACACACACCAGGCTACACCCTCCTTTCAGGCAGTTGTAGAAAGTGGTAAGGTGCCCATTGAGCCTCCTTTTCTCCAGGCTAAACACCTCCAGCTCCCTCAGCTGCTCCTCATAGGACTTGTGCTCCAGATTCTTCCCCTCTTCTGCTGACCTTCTCTGGACATGCTCCAGCCCCTCAATGTCCTTCTTGTAGTGAGAGGCCCAGAACTGAACACACGATTGGAGGAGTGGCCTCACCAGTGCCAAGTACAGGGGGATGATCACTGCCCTGGTCTTGCTGGCAACACTATTGCTGACACAAGTGCACCTGTCCAAGCCATGAGTAGCCAGTTTATCCAGGAGAACTCTGTGGAAGAACATGTCAAAGGCTTTACAACAGTCCAAGTGGAAAATATACACAACCTTTCCCTCATCCACTGAACTTGTCATCTTGTCACAGAAGGAGATCAGGTTGGTCAAGCAGGACCTGCCCTACACAACCCCCCCCGTTGGCTGGGCTCGATCCCTTGGTTCTCCTGCGCATGCTACATGATGGCACTTAAGATGATCTGCTCCATGACCTTCCCCAACACCGAGGTCAAGCTGACAGGCCTGTAGTCCCTCGGGTCTTCCTCCTGACCCTTCTTGCAGACAGGTGTCACATTTGCTGATCTCCAGTCAACCAGGACCTCTCTGGTTAGCCAGGACTACTGGTGAATGATTGAAAGTAGCTCAGCCAGTTCTTCCACCAGCTCCTTCAGCATCCTTGGGTGGATCCCATTTGGCCCCACAGACTTGGGGCTAAGTGGCATGGCAGGCCACTGACCATTTCCCTGTACATGCTGCATGACAGCTACTCCTGCACGGGCCCTGTGGTGGCAGTGCGTAACTGGCAACCTCCTGCCACCTGGTGAACATTCAACATTGAGCTCAGAAGAAATGATCCTGAACTGAATTAAAAGTTGTCCCACTCACAGTAGAAAGCTTGTGCCTCACATACCATCACCTCTTCCCACACTTCATCCCCATCACACCTCCATCCTCCTTTTAAGGAACCTACCAGCCTGGTTGAGCGGAGATGGCACATCACAGCTGTGCTGGAGCTCCATGGACACTGTTGCAGTGGGTAACGTAGTTTTCCAGAGCTGCTGCAGGCATCAACTCCATGTCACGCCCCTCCCCAAACCCAGGTGCCCATTTCCATGAGAATCCACACCAGTCAACAACTGTGACACTTTAACTGTCCATAGGTGCCTGGAGACAGCAGCCACAGCGCTGAAAGGTACTTCATGAGAGGGAAGAGAGGAACAGCCTGACAGCACAATCCCAGCAGTTAGTCCCAAAACTACATAATCTATTGCTGGACATTTTTGCACATAGACAGTTCTTTGTTCTCAGAAACTTGAAAAAGAGTTTTAGGGGAACAAACTTTTTACAGAACATAAGGCATTTATGCTCTACGGTACTGATACTCCTTAATTTCTCATTAAGAATCTACAAGGTGCTGCTTCTGCTGAGACATTCCAGGTCTAACCAGTAACATAACTGAGCTGACATGAATGACTGGATTATTTCTACTGTTTTCATGAGTAGCAGAATGTAAATAACTAAAGAATTACCACTGACATTAAAGAGGGAGGAAAAGGCCACCAAAGCTGTATTCCTGAACCTTATTTTAATTTTAAAAAATGACGCTATAAATGCAATCAAGATCCAAAATGCAGTTATGTTAGGAATATGTAGAAGGGTAGAAGGAGGGAGTGTAGTTGAATTTGGATTTTTTGTGGTGAGGAAGATGCATAAACTCTGTCTCACTCCACCTTATTTCAATCTCCTCCCTCACAATCCATAAGAACCTAACTGATCTGACAGGAACAGAGACAAATGTGAGCGCAAAGAAAGTTGTGGATCAGGAAGAGGTTCCTGAACCAAGCAATCTAAGGCATAGCTCTTTCCCTTCTCCTGCTGTCTTCATCGTAGGGAGAACGCTGAAGGAAAAACAAGTTACTTCTACTAAAAGAAAGAGGTCACATGCATAAGTTTAGCCCACAGCTGTACAACAAGATACAAACTAATAGAAAACCACGTCTTACACATGCCTTGAACCTTCTTCCAGTACATACTTGTCTTTCTTTACAGAACAGATAATCCAGACTTGATTTAATTTCATGGTGTTTAAATATAGGTCAGCATCTTAACCTGCTTTGTAGAAAACCAAGCCACACCTTGAATGCATTTGTATTTTACACTCTAATCATATTAACAGGTCCTTAAATTCCTTCTTGGGAAAAGTAATTTGAAACAGTGCCTACAGCGCCGATCCCTAAACATCATGGCAAAATTCAACCACCCATAGTAATATTCTTGGAATATAATTATTTCAAATCCCATTTTGACTTTGGTTTGTACTACAATATGTGATTATTCTATTATATAATCACTTTTTCACTTAGGCTAAATTAAGGATACAACTGTTGTTTAATGTGAAAAGAAACAGAGCACAGGTACCCAGGAGGCTCAGACTGCTTCCCAATTTACAAAGCCATTCCTAGCACTGTGTTACATTACACCATGATCCAGGTTTATATCGTGCACTGTGAAGAAATTCTAGACAACCCCACAACACGATACCTCCCTTTACCCGCTTCTCCCTCTGCCCTTTCAATCCAAGATCAAGACCCTAATTTCAGCAAGAACAATTCTGCGCTATTTAAATTCTAGGAAAAACAGTTCTACATATTAGCCAATGAGGTTTTTGTTTCTCCTATAACATAGGAGAACATCAGGAAATGATCTCTCAGATAGGCAAATATGTATTACAATGATCACAGCATTATTGTTTTATTGTTTGCACAATGGTAAGTTGCACATATGGACAAACAGTACACATTTAGAATTAGTTTCACAAATTAATACATTTTAAGAGTCCAGTGGTTTAACATATTAACTATTAAAAAAAAGCAGTAACAAAGGAATACAAACATTACAGTTTTGACTGCAGCCCAATAAAAGTTTAAAAACATTGAAATCAGAATAAACCGTAAGCTTTATTTTTCTGTGACATTAAAAAAAACACATATCCCTTCCTCAGAGACTGCTCACAAAGATGCAATAACATACAAGTACAAAAGTGAAGAATTCTGTGCTCAGTTTCCCTTAATTTTGTCAGACAAACCAAACATTTGTCAAAGAGCAATCACTGCTGAATGCAGACACTTCTAAAACATACAAAATGGTAGTAATACTTTAATAATAGAAAGCAAATGACAAAATCTCTACATAAAATCAACTTGGCTCCAAAGTTTCATGCTCACACATCAACCTCGTATCATTATTTGCAAAGACTCAACTGATCTATTATTTCCTTCTTAAGATATTTTCCCAGATATTCTTTGTGCACACCAAATTGGAGATGCAGAACAAGCTATGATGTTGCGATATGCAAGATTCATAAAGCACTGCTGCAAGAGCTTTAACCTTCAAACTACATAATTTTCCTCCTCTGTTCTTGAGCAGCAAGTTACTGCACTACACCTTGTTTGAAAGCAGATGCCCAACTGTTTTTAAGGCAGTGCTGACGAGAAGCTCACGAATCAACTTGGGTTCATAACACCTAATTCGGGTTTTCGTTAGGACAGCGCATCCTATCCCCCTCAACTGCAGGGAAAAGCTCATCCAGCCTGACAACTCCTGTGTGCACACAGACCTTGTGGCATCCTGAGCTTTCAGCTGAAATCCTGCAGTGCCCTACTCTTCAGCTCAGGAGAAAAAAAAAAAAAATTAAACAGTTTGGGGACATTATCTATGAAATGTCTGTGTTGAAATCTCAGATTCTTCTTTAGAGTTGGCTGCTAAATGGGCCAAGAAAAAGATTAAAAAAACCAAAACAGAAACAAAACAGCTGCTAACCACTATCTACCAAACTCTATGAAATAGTAAACATTGTATTTCAGCTGGTTTTAAACAACAAAACACAGAAGCAATGATGACATAGCCTGGGACCCACCATTTGAAATTCCTAGGAACATCAAGATACAGGACCACAGGGCAACATGGAGAAACAGAACACACAAAGAAAAGGAGATCTGTCTATGGGGTAAGGTATGCACATCTGTGTTTTATACATATATATATATACACATACATACACACAGATGTGTGCACTGTACTGTATATATTTACATCCATATACACAAAAACACCCTGAAGTAGATTTAAAGGCCATATCCAGGAACAGAAGATATGAACTCTAGTATTTGTACTAGAATATATTTTATCTGTACAAAAAAAACAAATATGCATATATTCATATGGTATAAAGCTTATTAACAAAAAATATTCTGCTACTAACATTAGGTTAAATAGATGATTTTACAAGAATCTTTAATAATAATGCAGTATAGAACATTTCTAAAACTAGGGCCCAAAATAAAAATACATAAACGGGTTTCTATTCACAAGAAAATAGCTGTTCAATATGATTTCACTAGGGAAAAGTAGCAAAATTTTTATAAATCTCCTGGGATGCAATTTAATTAACGTATCAATCTAGAAAAATAGACTTTTCAGATGAACAAAGTTGATGCGCTTCCCCCTCCCTAAAAGGGGTGCCTATCTTTTCCCTCGCTTGTTTCCAGCTGGAGGTTTCTTCAGCTGAAGAAGTTGCCCTCCTGTCCCAAAGCCTGCAGATGCAGGATTAGACACCCCGAACGTCAGGCCAGCTGATGCTGTGATGCCAGGATTGCTGAAGTTAAACCCAGATGTAGTCGAGCTCCCAAAGCCTTATGGGGGAGGGAAAAATATTTTAAAACATAAGTTATATCAGGATTGTAAATTTGTTCTCCTTGAAGTTTGGCACACCAGCCACTCTATTACCAACAGTTGTAACACTTCACACTAACGCAGCTCAACAATGGTAAATCACACTGCTAGGGTACTTGGACTTGCCATAATACCATTAACCATACAAGAGTAGCACACAGAAGTCTCACTGAAATTGTACAACAGAAGAACCACAATTCCTCAAGTTCTCAGCATTAAGATGCAAAGCACTCCTAAGGTGGGAGGGAAGGCAGCAGATACAGGCGGACCATGGACCACTCACTTCACTCACAGCAGAGAAATGGCAAAGCTGGAGCTGGAGTGCTCAGCCTTCTTCCTACTGACTTGGCTACCTTTGCCTGCCTTTATAACATACGTGGCACAGACCACATCTTCAGTGTGAGGCAGAAAAGGTTCAAAATCCTTGCCAAATTGTTTGTATTTAAAAACACCCTTTATGACAAAACAGCGCTGGAAACAAAGCTTTGGAAAAACTGAATGACTAGCTGAGCAAATTGTGCTGTTTTAACTCCTCCACCCTCTTCTATCAAGGTAAACAAATTGAACATTTGGTTCAGCTATGAAACAAGATCAGTTGAATAAAGTGTCCCTACAGTTTCCAGCAACAGGAACACTAACTCATTTCACTTTCTTCTATAAATTTATATCAGTTATGCACAACCAACTTGGATAATAATTGCAACTATTAGAGAATGCTAGAAATTTCTCAAAGATTACTTAATAAGAAGCAGAACTTCGTAACTTCATTTTTTGTTGTCTCAAGAGACCACAAAATAATAAGTATGACACGAACAAATTCAGATTTTAACAAAGAGCTTCATATAAGTTGTACCCGAAAACCTGCAAACAATTAAGATAATAAGAAAAATAGGACTGGTTCACAATCAAGAAAGAGTATATTCTCAATATGCATTACTTTATATTGCTTCATTAGATCTCTAGCAGACAGTTAAAGCAATCCTTTGGTCACATCAGTATCTTCAACTCAATGCCTAAAATATCTTCGGAGTACAGAAATAAAAGCCCAACTGGTTGTCTCATCAGAATCCTAAAGTAGCTCTCACAAGCCTGATGCCTTCTATTCTCTCAGTTGTTACTGACACTTCGCATTAAGAACTACTTCAAAACATAACACGAAACTCTTCCTCCTGCAATGTCTGGACTTGGGTTACACACATCATCTTGTCAAAAAATTCATTATTAACATTCCAGGAACTCATAGTCCTCTGGCATGCAGTTGTCTGCATGGAACTCATTGTCAGTGTAATGACTGTGCAGATCTTGAGTGTGACTATTGATAGTGACTGATAGTGTTCATTTGGGTGCTGTCTAAATTTTGTAGGCTAGTATGTCTCTCATCCTAGGATGTAAGGGGTGAAACACATGCAAGTGTTCTTCCATTTCCCTGATAACCCTGAATCCCAGCTACGATGTATCAGGGAGTCTCATGAATGAAAAAAAGTTACCTTTTTACTTCACGTATGTGAGACAACATGCAAGCATTGCTTCCCATAGAAAACATCATGAATGCCATACATAAGAAAGCTGCATGTGATGTATCATGTCAGGAGCTCAGCAGGCAACAGTAAAGTGCTCATAAATTACCTCCACCTTGCTGCTTCTAGATGCAGGGGTTATTTTGAAGCATGCAGGGAAGGCAGCCTATGCTTTATTTGAGAAATATTACAGTAAGAGATGCATAAACTATGTGATAGAAGACTGAGAATACACTTGTTAATTTAGATACAACTTGGAAAGTAACAGCTGTTAGAAGTGACATTAAGGGCAGCCATAAAAGTATAGAAAGGCAGATGTGAAATTCATCTAAATGGTTTTCTCCTGTCATGGCAGCATAACAAGGCCAAGGTACCAAGTTTTGTTAGAAGTAAACCAAACCCTAAAGCTGAACACTCAAATGAAAAATCTTCAAGATAAAAAAACTGAACAAGGTATACATCGAGTCTTATTCCTGTTGCAAGAAAAGACAATCAGTCACAGAATAGCTCAGTTTAGAGGGAAGACTCACAAAGTCTCGAACCATAGGTACAATGTGATCAACAATGTCCTTACTGAAATTAGTATTATTTACGTGCAAACAGTGATTTTCAGGAAGTAAATGACAACCTGCCCTTCGAGGACACAATCTTCACATGTCCCTGAGGGGTGTTACGATCACACTTGATTCACTGGGCTTGTGCATCTCTGCTTCTGGCAGCCCCTCAGCTTGGTAAGCCAAAGGTGAGTATCCAACTCCTCATAACAGTATTTTTTTGGCAGTTTTAATACTACAGGGAGAAACAGCAGTTCATCAGATGGTAACCCATTCCTGCTTTCATCTCCCGTACCACAGTGGGTGTTCTAGATCAAAAAGCATTTCAAGAACAGCTTCAACTGATTTATTAGCCTCTCTATCTAAAAGCTGCTCATGGATTATATTAACGTCTGTTTTTCAGCAGTATGAGTGTATCCAGCCATGATCCCACTTGATTACTGAGGCTGCAATTCTTCAAAAAAAGTAAGTCTCCAATGAGAATTTTCAACTCAGATCTCCAAAGTATATTTAGCATGTTTTCACAAAAATTGTGTTTATACACTACCCCTCCTCTTAACATTTTATTAAATTGTTAGAGAAATTCAATGGTGACTTTTCCCTTTCCCATTACTTTGAGAGCCTTAACACCCTTTACAATAGCCCACTCACATCAGCCTTTTTGGTTGCCTTTAAATGAATATGAGTAGGAATTAAATGGGACTTGTTTTGGAGTCAGATTTCTACAATGTCTCTGCGTATTTCAGAAGGAAGCCTGAGACACTGTTCCATCTCACAACTGTGTGCACTAAAGGAACTGCAAGAAGACTGAAGCTGCTCTGCTTTTCATCTACTGATGAACTCAATGACCATTCCTGGACTAACCCAAATTTACTATTAGAAGCTGCTTAAGGACTATCAGAGGACTCAGAATTTTCTCCTCAAACACACAAACTGAAACTGAGAAGAGCAGTAATACCACTACAAACATTTTCACATCTTTTAAAGCAATTAAATCTAACTCACAAAAATTAAACACTTGACACAACCAATTTGGGGATCTATAGTTTTAATTCTAAGGTAAGATCAAACCAATGGAAAACCTGTGGAGGAGACTTGGGGCAGCCTAAGCAGCCTGGAACAGTGTGTGTTGGAGTACACACGTAACTAGTGTTCCCATACACACTTGTCTGGGAAAATACTTAAGTGCTCATATCTAAACCCAAGCAGCAACAGTGAATTCCATAACCCAGATTCAGAAACAAGATGCAACCATTACAATATAAACCAGAATATGCTTTCAGGATCCTTAGATATCTAAATGATATCTATGAAAGAGGACACAATAGATTTTTAAAAAGTGTATATAACCTGGCTAACCTCAGGTATCATTCAAACCCATTTATACACTCCCGATGAAATTAAAGATCATATGCAATCCAGATGTTATATGACATAATGTTTTGGATATAAAAGGTAAAAAGTTAGAGTGCTTCTGGGCTACTAAATTTTTAATAGTGGTTTCTATTCCATAATCCCAGTCTAGATAAGGATTTCATGACCACTTGATTTTCTAAGCACAAAATGACAGAAACTATATTTCATCTGTTTTTATTCCTGGTTACCACTTTCTGTAGCTGAGACTCTTGAGATAATTGAAAATCTTCATTTTATTGGGTGCAACCCCCTCACTTGAAAGAGACTAACAGCACTGACTCCATGACAAAGCCTGGTTTGAGGGAAATGGTATCTAAATTGCCTCTGCACACCACCAACATAGCTAAGACACACTTGCTATTTACTTTGCCTTGGTTCTTCCTTAGTGATGGACAACTGATCCGTACAAGTAGTTTTCTAATTCTATTTAATATGTTAAAACAAAATTATTAACTTTGTAATTCAGCAGCTTGAAATGCTGCAATGTTATTTATATATAATGGCTAATTTAATATAGGCTCAGGAACAATCAGCTACAAGATAAAAACTTAAGCAATGTAAGTCTTCCAGTTGTTCCTCGTATTAAGATCTAAGTAAAAGAAGGCTGATGCTTGGACACCAGATACTGTAAAGAGAGTTCCATCAAGAACTTACTAGGCCGTTAACATTCATGAACATTACACAGCCAGCTTAGTGAGCCATTTCCACCTTATAATGCAAAGCTTAAAGTACTTTACAGGCCTAACAACCCATCACTAACCAAGGAGAATCCAGAACAAAAATCATGGCACTTCCTAGTAAATACCAGAAAAATGCTGTTTTCTTTTAACAGTTGAACAAACATTTTTCTTGAGACACGATCCTCCTTCAATGTGCCACGGAAAAAACATTGCAAGACAGACTATAGAAGCTATTTGCTTAGTAATAGCTTAGTAAGCTATTGTTCCTATTTAAAAGGTAAATAGAGATGCCAGCTATATTTCAGACACCTGAGTTAAGGAGCAATGGCATCCGTATTTTAATTTTATCACCCCCAACAAAATGAAACCAAAAAAGCTAAATGAGTACTGTGCAGTTCAATTGCCACAGAAATGTTTTCAAAGTAGTTAATATAATGAGTTATGAATGTATACAGAGATACAATACATATAACTTACTATTCAAATAGAGTAAGCATTTACACCTTTTTAAGGAAACATCTGGGCTTCTAGAAAATAATTTTAACTTTATTTGTAAATACAGTAAGTCAAATTACTAGTACATTTGTCACTAATTTATATACTGATTTCAATCAGTAACTGATACCTATGCATTCAAGTGGCAACTGCTTTTCTGTGTATGACACTGCATCTGATCTCCTGCTTCCACTCCTAATTAGACAGACACCATGAAATGGGAAACATTAATGCTCACTTGGTACTGTCTACAAAGGAGACCTTCAACAGAACCCAAAAACTTATCTGAAAACGTGTATCTAGCAACTAAATAGTTATGTTAATACTGATAGACACATGCAACTTCAAGCACGTTATCAGTTTCTTAGAGGGAGCGCAGCAGTATAATTATAAGACTTGCTTTAAGAGAAACTTGATTTTTGAATTCAAAAGAAACAAACCAACCTGCACTTAGACTTCCTGATGGTTTACTTGTAGTTCCAAACCCAAATGATGATGCTCCTGTGGCACTACTTCCAAAGGCAGAGCTACTTCCAAATCCTAGTAGAATAATAGTAAAGACATATAACAAAAAAAATTACAGACACAGCAATTAAAGACACATAGGTTTTAGGTGAGTATTCGAAACCCAAACATAACTCTAAGCATTATTTGGTAAACAAATATTCCTAAGATTATTGCCTGGAGAGTATTTTACTCTCGACACAGCATTGTGTTAAGAAAACAGTGCAAACTAGAAAGCATTGAGAAAAATACTATTTTCAAAATCCAAAACCGAGTAAAGGAAAAGATACAAAAGCAGGCATTGTAAACTATCAGAGTTTAAGAAATTTCTACTGAATTGCTGTTAAATTGGCAGGCAAATGGTAACCAAATGAGCTAAAACTAAGAAATTTCAGATACAAGTTACATGACTTTTATTACAGAAAGTCACAATCTTCACCTACAACTCTAGAAAAAAATTATGCTTAAAACAGAATAAACATTTTCTTCAGTTTACACTTGCTTATTTTAGAGTCATTCCCCTCCCAGTTTATTAGGGATTCGCTTTATCTAGGAAACTACAGAATAGGTTAAAGAGAGCATAGAAACAAATTTCACAATATTTAATGTGAAAAATCATCATAAAAGCGCAGCCATAAACATACAGCTGTGATAAAATTTAATGCTGTTGATTTTATAATTGACATCCATAATTTCATAATATAAATTTTTTAAGGTTTCAAATCATGTGATTAATATGGGATCACTTTGAAGGAAAAGTAAGGTGATATTTGCAGTTTGAAATAGAGGCCAGACAATTGGAACCGTAAGAAAACTGTATACTCTGATTTTGGCTATCTTAGGTTTTCAAAGAGAACAGTATTTGTACTTATATTTGAGGAAATCATGCTCCCATCTTAAGTTTCAAGTGTCAAGAAAAATCCTTTTATTTACTGCAAACTGAGCCTTTACCATTCCTTTACAGAAATATTTTTGAGATTTTAAAACCAGTAAGGACTGAACACACTACCTGAAGCAGTACTCTCTAGTTTTCTGAACTTTTTAAATCGAAGGTGTATTAAGGGTAGATAATGGCAAGTATCATTTCAGTGTAAGACAGTTCATTTAAATGATACAATCTTTTGTCCTATCTAGGCTGAAATTCATAACCAATGATCAGGCAAGGTGTCTGAAAATATTTAACAAAGCATAGGATCTATTCCAATAATTTATATACTTAAATGCAAAAGCCTCTGTTTATCACTGACAAAGTACACAGACCATTAATCAAGGAAAGAGCAAATTTCCCCAATTAAAATGGCACTTCCAGAGCATACACTAGAAACTGCCCTGTTCAAAAACCCAAATCCATAAGACTAAAATACCTAAACAAACTTAAGTAAACATTCTACTAATTTGTTTCCAAGAACACACCTACAGGCTATTTTGCAGGTATGTATTTATTCTTCTACACTGGCTTCTATCAGATAGTCTTATGGATTTGTTAAAGACATTTTGCAAATTAATAATGCAAGCAAATACCTTCCTAAGCAGAGAGCTAGGAAAAGAAGAGAACACAAGTCAGGTTTTTCGGACAAAACTAGAAGCAGTTGGAATATTCATTTATTTACATTGGTAAGACCGGTGAACAATCCTTAGTCTACAACCTTTTCAGCAGAAATGAAAGAATTTAATGGAGGTTTTTTTAAGGCATTTAAAAGATTGCGGGAAAAACTGGTAATTCCAAAGTAATTTCCTTTTAGCCCATTATTTTCACTTTTTTCTTGTTTAGATATGCAGATTCTTTTATCTGAAAAAGCTTAAAATCTGATGAGAAGGGACACTGGTAGATTTAAAGGTAATTTCAAACTGATTATTTAAGGTAAAATTCATGTAATGTTCAAGTTACATCACCTTCCCAATACCGAGGGACATTTAATTATTTTAAATATGTTACAACACTGACTCGTATGTTCAGCTCATAGGTAAAATGTAGGAATGTGGACTGAGGCTGCAGAGAAGGGAGGACATAACAAGAAAAGCCAGATTATGTTTGTGCTCAACAAATGTAACAATTTTCTTTGCAGATCCTATAAAAGCTTCAGAAGACATTAGTATCTGTAGGAACCCAAACCTATACAGACAGGAAATTTATATGCCGATTAGATTCTACTAGCCACTTAAATTCTATCTGTAGTTCTAGTACTGAGAACACATTACATTTAAAAGAAAAGGTCTACATTAATTTTGATTTTTTTTTAATATCACCTACTCTTTCATAGTCATGTGTCCTCCTGGAACACATTTCCCACCAGCACTATTAACATTTGGTAAGTATTTTTCCCTCACTTTTGCATGCTGCTTTTTCAGCTGGGGGAGAGATTTCTTTTTTCCACCTCAGCACTGAGGCACAGAGTGACTGCTAAAGCAAACAGATTTCAGCAAACAGGATCCCAGAACTGCAGTAACTTTTTAACATTTATTCTTATCTTAATACAAGCCAAAATGGGTCCCTATAGTTAAAAGGTGAAAAACTTCTATGAATTACCTACAGCGTGATCTAATGTCTCAGGTGCTTAACTTTCATATAGGTAAAATTCAGTCAAGTTGTAGTTCCAAATGCATGTACTTGATGCCTTTCCCTAGCTTTAGGAGCACAACTTCTATGTGATTACCTCATTCTGTTCATCTTGAAGTTTCACTCCAATGGCTTAGCCCTAGCAACTCCCTTCGCAAGGCAGGAAGAAGCCTGAAAAGCACAGACCTGCCAAATTGTAAGGTCTTCCCCTGAAACAATCATCCTCTTAGTGGAGTTAAAGGTTTGCAAGAGATTCAGCTGTGCAGTATAATAATTCAATGAAAGATTAGAAAAGTTAAAGTGTACCTCCAAGGCTTGAAGAACCTAAGCCACTTGATTGCAAGCCAGTGCCAATACCTGAGCCGAATGGCGTTCCAAAACTAACTCCCAGAGATGGCTGTGGCCCTGGTACAAAAAAAATGAGAACAAACTTGCCTTACTCTTTCACAGTAAAGAGGTCCTTTATTTACTTACTCAAGTATTTGATAATGTGAACATCATTGCTTTCAACAAATCCCATTAAGATCCCAGATTTTACCTCATCAAAATTTCTCACTTAGCTGTCTGCCTCTACATTGGCAAAAATCTAAGAAAATACTGATTGTAATAAGGTGAAACTAAACAAAACTGATAATGTAAGAACATAATTTAGTATTTTTAAAAGTTAACCAGTCTCACCCTAAACTTTAGAACGTTAATCAAAACCTTGAGAGAACTCATAGGTAACAAGATTTCGCCACCTGTTTATTAATGGAATCAGAATAAGGGAACACTTTCAAATTAAAAACGTAAGAACTGCCACCAATGTCACTAAAACTGTATTACCTAAAATTTATTTAATAAATAGGGGTCTTCAAAACTACTCAAGTATTCCATCCGAATTTAAACAGAACACTAAGATAAAAAACAAGACAATGACTTTATTTTATTAAATTTATTGTTCATTTTTAAGCAAGTCAATTACACAGTAACATGACAATTCATTTTTTTCCACACAAGTGATAACTGAGTTCTGTTAAGCTCTGCTACATAACACCATTCAATAAGGTAAGCTAGTCAAACCACCTGTTTAAATAACCATTTACAAAAGGCACAGTTCCGTGTACCTTAGTGAATTAGATACATTCAAAATTTCAGAGTTTGTTCCATAATTTAAAAAAGCTGACAGTACTTTCCCTGCATATTCACATTAAGATGCAGGACTGTCAAAAAACAATTTCAGTCTGCCAAGATGAAATTTACAGTCTCAGTTCCTTTTTTTACCTTAACCTTGGGGAATAAAGAATCAGCTTGCTAGCCCATCACTAATACATTTTAAAATAATTAATTCTGATAAATAATTAATATATTTTGACAGTTTTCACAGTACAATCTTCTATTCCTGTCTTTTTTCCAACAGTTTTCAGTGCACTCTTTAAAAAGTTTAACCATTAAAGATAAAATACAGTGCCAAACTCTTAATCCACAGACATCCGCACCTCTGCTCAAGATGGCCTTCTCCATCTTTGAACATACTTGATATCCTATACCTGTGAAAGTGATGATTTATTCAAATATTACTATAAAGCTCAGATGATTTTGGCCTTTTTCCTAAACCATTATCACATCTGGGCTATTTTCATTCAAAATTTCCCATTACTAATATTTATATAGAGTTTTAAAATGTGAATATCTGAAGCTCTTAAAATCATTTCAGTATTTGAAGATTTAAACGGAAAATCATTTTGAATCAAGTGAAAGGCACTGTATATTGAAAAGTAACATCTTTTGCTAGGAACACAAAATTTTTATGTGATCCAAGCTGAATGACATCTGTATACTCCAAGTAGTGTTAAAACTAAATTTTAAGGGCAGCTAAAGTTATTAGCCTTCCGCCTCTGCTTAGCAGGGAATAGTTGGGAAACCCAAGCTATTTCTTCCACTTAAAAAAAAAGTATATCAGATGTCACAATTACAAATTTCAACAAATTTCAAACTAAAGTTGTTTACATCCAGTTTAAATATTGATACATCTACCTAGCAGCTCTTAAAAAATAAGAAAAAAGATTGACAATAAAAAACCAAAACCCCCTACACAAGTCAGTAAGCTAATAAACTAAAAGAATCCAAAAACACATATCCAGTTCCTTCTCAAGTACACAGGTTTCTATCTCAGTAGGAGGCACTGTTAGTGGAAGACCTTATAAACAAAACACTACAGTCCTCCAGGCCAAGCTTTTTACCAAATGCAATATGCTTTTTTTAGAGCCAGTATAAAACATGATCCTAAAACACCTCAGATAATATAAAACAGGATCTTATGCCTTAGGCTAACAAACTTTTTATTGAGCAACAGCATATGATATTTGTTGATTTTGTACCATAATGTTCTGAAGGTATCATCACTGCTTATAGTTCTTGTAAGTAAACATAATCTTCAATAGCAAAAAACTAGTAAGATTCTTTGATGCCTAGAGCATTAGCAAGAAAAAAAATGGCACTTCTGGCTATTACAGGTACAAGACAAATTCTTTGTAACAAGTATTTTAACATTTTAAAACTTGATGTATTTGCCCTATAGAGCACTTCAGTTTATTGAACGGGACCCATTACAGAGAGCCCAGACAGGTCAGACAGATTTCCTACTGATGTTCTGAAATTTTTAAAATCACAGCTGCTCCAAACAGTGAGCAAATTTAGCGTCACAATTTAGATCTGATTCTGACAAAGTAAATGCACTGGTTAATTTTAACCAAGGTCAATATCAAACCACACAATAAAGATTTTAAGTGCTATAAAGATTTCAGTATCCTATCCCATTAGAACTTCAATCTCATACTGAGTCAAGTCAAAACAAAGCATGCTAACAGCTTTATAATGCTCTGACTAACTTTGTACTTCACCAGTTAAGGAGAGAATGAGTTGTTGGGGGGTTATTTCTAGAGCAGAAAAGGTGAGCTTAAAGAAAAGTATTTCTCTAAGACAATTTAATCTTACCCGAAAAACATCAGTTCCAGCCTCATGCATTTACATGTCTCACTGCACTAGAGTTTAATTTCCTTGGAAATCTTTTACTGTAATCCCATCAATAATAATAGGTAGCTTAGCCACCCCATTTTAAATTCCATGCTGTTCAAGATTGCTCAGAGAGGGTGCAGGTGAGGCAGTGTTTAAAACTCTAGCTGCTACTACAGAAAAGCACTGACCAGCCTCACTGCTACCGTGCTCAGAATGAAAGAAAGCCGTGCTCAGAATGAAAGTGCCGAACTAGGGAGAAAGGTTGTTTACAGACAAAACTTAAGCATAATTTCAGTAATCCTAGCTTCGAAAAACCGCACAAAAGTTGTGCTTTAATGTGCACACCACAGTTCTGATTATCCATCCCAAGGGAGTAGTGGAGTGCATTTTTGCTCCCTTTCTTCCATATGGCCAGGACTCACTGGCTTCATTTATTTCAACAGAAGCCAGAAATGTCTCGGCATACAGAGAGAACACAGGGTGCATATCTACACCCAGAAACTGGGGAAACATTCCCTGATCCCACAGCTTAGATGTAGCTACTAAACTTTTGACTTCTGAAAATAAATGTAAAATAAATTATGATCATTTTCAGAGAAAGAACAGTAACTAACTCTAAGTTAATCTTATGAAATACTTAGGCATGTAAACATCAAATGTTTTTAAAAAGAGACTAAGCATCCTGATCCCTCAGTACTAGAGTACTATATATTACACTTCTCATTGAAAACTTTAAAGGCCAGATTAATTTTCTTGTTTTATTCTCATCTTCAAAAACAGCAACAGCAGATCAGGTAGTACACAGACATCCCTTACCCCTCCCTTTACATGCACCTCTCTTCACAGTCTTCTTTCTCAGAGCCTTTTACCAACCCTCATCTATCCCACCCTTCAGGATCTAGATCTTGCAAAGAGGTATGTGTGATTTTAACTTCTAGCAGATAGTATATCCAATTCATAACAACATAATACAAAGCTAAAACATGCAGCATTTGCAGTTCTACTACAGTAAATGGCCATCTGAAAATTCAAAAAACAAAAAGGAAATTAAGAGGAGAGGCAGTCCTGAAAGAGTCCTGCAAAACTGAAAGAACAGATTCTTCTCCTTTTCCAAAACAAAAAGTGGCAGCCTTAATCTGAAACTAAGAAAAAGTCAAGCACTGAAATCAGTAATTCAGGAAAGCTATGAAATGTTCCCGTCTAACAAGCTTTTAGGACTTCAAGATATCTTTGAAAGAGTTTAGGCCTGACTAATTCTACTTTTGATCCAAACGGAACTCAAAGTACCTTTTTTGTTCATCTAACCTTAAAGAGTTTCAAGTATTCCTAAAGTGCCAGGCAGAACATCAATCTATTTCTATTCCTTCAGGTCCTCAAGTGAGTTGCACAGCGGGTAAAAGTATTCCAACTGAATAAGTACCAAAAAGATTGATGTCTACTTCCGTCAGCATGTTCAACATCAGTTAATGGCTTTGTTCTATCTGCATCACTCTTGTAGTTGGCACATTTCTGGGTTTTGAAACACTGTCAAAACAACCACGAAAAAAGATACAAACCTCAAACCAACCTTCACACACTCCCATTTGTTCCTTTCACTATAAAATCTCACAAAGTATCTCAAGGTATAGAGTCACATTACCTCAGTTGTGTTGGTTCAGGCCAATTCTGCCATTTGTTTTTTTTTCCCCCTCCTCTCTTCATTCCTATTACTAAGAGAATATTCACAAAGTCATGCCATAAGTGGCATAAGTTTACTGAAGTTATTAACAGTTCCCTTGAATCTGGACTAGAAAGTTCAGGAACTTCAAATCCCTCACCTCAATTCATGAAAATGCAGGAATTACTTTAAATGTGACAACCCAAGGGTATGACCTTCATGAACAACTAATCCTGTAATGACCATGGAGAGTCTTTAAAAAAACAAATGTAAGACAAGGAAAAAGATGAAGAGTAAATTACTTTGGCAACATCAGGCTGCACAAGCAGTGTGCAACAATACTATTATCTGTATTAAAACCCCTAAAGTGTAAATTAACTCATGTTTTCTGTTTAAAATCAAACTCTTTTCAAGATGCCACTTCAACAAAACTTCCATGGATTAATACAGCAGCAACAGAAAGACTGTGGTCTATGACTGATATTCCAAAAAGAAGTATTTCATAAAGATTTCGGGTTTTGTTCTGTTCAAAATAGTTTGGCATACTTATAATTTAAACCCATCTCCCTGTTGCTGCTTAGAAGGGTAAGGGCTGGAAGCACATTGTATTTCTCTCATGAAAAGGCAATGACAGTCTAATAATATGTCAAACTTAAGGTGGTTGCTGCATGTCTCTAATTACATCATTCAAAATATCACCACTGTTACAATACCAGAGAAAGCACTACTATGATTTTCAGTACACCTACGTAAATAACATTTTTTAAATTAAAGGTAGAATGAAGCTACCTATCATTTTCATAATTTGCTGACATAGATATATATCCATGAAGAGGGGTTCAAGTAAAATTAAATGGAATTGACCTTATTTCTGTTCAATGATGACATATAAATTCAGTTGTCTGTATCCTGAAATCCCTCTCAGAGAGGGTTGCTTAGTATAACAATGTCAATTAAGGTGCCTTAAGTTAATTCCTTTGCCATATGTATCCATTCTTTATTAGGAGTGGGTCATACGTTTCCTCTGTTTTGGTCTTCCTCTTACTCACACGCCCAGGCAGAACCACTGACCCACTCTACTTTCTCTGCTAATTATTCACAATAGCAGAATGGCCAGCAAAAACCGCTCCAACATCATACTGACAAAGGAGCTGGCCACAAAAGTCAGGCATCTGACTTCCTATTCTACAGAGGTTTGCTTCATTATCCTTCCTGTTCTACAGCATTTTTCATTTTACAGTTCCAAAGTGCTATAAAAAAATGCAATATTAATTTTACATAAGGAAAAGATAGTATGCATTTAGATATTCTCTCCTTCCCACTTTAAAATAATTTACTGTAATGATACAATTTCTGGAAAGAGGCTATACTACGTGTATTCAGAGATGTTACTTAAGAGTGAAGACTCACATTCCGAGGGGTAAGTTAGAACAACACAGTAAATATCATTAATACAAGTAAATTCACAAGATTAAGTATCTGTTGTATAATTATTGCTAAGTCTACCCTGCATTTTTCTATTGGCTATGTATCAGTAACTTCGCTCATCACAACGTTTAGATTTTTAGTCTAACACAAAGGAAGACTTCATTGAAAATGTTACACGAATTTGCTATTGTTGTAACACTAATAATCTATAACTTGAATGCACTCAGACCTGTAGCAGGCTGTTGCTGCTGAGTAAGTGTTGCAGCCATTGCAACGGCTGCTGCATTTGGTATGTTGCTGAAAGGGGTCGGTCCAGTGGTAATGCGTGGTGCGCTCTGCCACTTCTTAGCTTCTGTTCGTCTTGCCTCAAACACATCCATGGCATCTCCCAGAAAGCTTTTCCTGTAGCCAAGGTATTGGTCTTTGAGCATCTGAAGGGGATGGGAGGAAGCCATTTTAGTTCCATGTACTGGACATAAACCCTTAACTTAATAAGGATAGAGACACTGAGTTATAAATAACATTTCCTAAAAGAACAAAAAAACCCACAAAAAACCAAACCAACAAACACCACCACCAAAACAAACCAGAAGCTCCCTCCAAAACCCAAAAAACCTTGTCAGGCTATGAGCTAGCAAGAACTGGTTTGCAACAGCTATAGGCAGAACAGGTTCCATACTTAAATTCTACAAAGCTATTTAGTATAAGTGATACCATTCAGTATCTTAGCCCAAGTTGGTGCAAATCACCACAATTCAATTTGTATCACCGTACTTAGCTGATCCAAGAGGCAAAATAAAGCCACACTACTAGTTTATAAAATAACACACTTTTCTTAAGTATTACCCTTTCTCTGACAACTTCAAATAGACTCCCCCATCACCTTCACCTATGTTTCTTTCCTCCCTTTCACTCTTGCATTTCTTCTTACCACAAAGCTGGAGAAGCTACAAAATTTTAGAATACTCTCTTGTTTCTGATGCATTTAGTTAGCAATGTAACACAGTCCAAGTGCAACAGATCATTCTGCCTCAGGGTAACAAATCTGCTGTGTCATGCCCCACCTTCCCTTGCCCCTGCCCCTTCCACCCTCAAAACTCCACCACTTTCTGTGGCAACAGCCCAGCTTAGCTTGTTCATCATGAGCAATTTCTGTCTGTCACAGATGAGGAAACTACGGATATCTTGCGTAACAAAAAAAGAATAAATCCCTTTAACTAGATAAGTGATAGAATTATTTCCATCTTATAATAGAAAATCCTTAAATGCAATAGATTTATTAAAGGACAACGGTTTCCAGTTTATGGAAGGCATACTATGTCCTGTGTTCTTGGCTAAGCATATGCTTGTTTCCTCAAAGAGGAGTTTACAGTCCAAAAATTCTGACCCAGGATTTGAACAACTGTAATCCCAAATCTACCAGCAACAGCAGGAAACACACAAAGAATGACCTCATTATCACATCAGAAGTGCTGTCTTTGGAGAGAAAAGACATTTGTAGAATTCTAATGGGATTTAATACAATGCCATACTGACTGCCCTAAGAGTTGACAAATGCCACTGGACATCGCAGAGCAGTTCTTAAGGCTAAGTTATGCTGAATGATTTAACGACATTACCTACTCGAATTGTACCCAAGCAAATTTTCACTTTTCACTGACCTGAGATACACAATGCAGCTCTGCGTTCATACAAGATATGAACATATTCAGCAACTAACCCTGTACAAAGATCTTTTAGGCCAATTTTTTTTTTTTTACAACTTCAAACCATTGAATCAAAGTGTATGAGCAAACCAGAAAGCCTACTTCAGGCAAAGAAATTAACTGTGATCACAGCTCTGCCTTCCACAAACCGTATCACAACCATCAGATAAGGCAGAGATCACAGTTTCAAAAGTGCTCTCCTCTTCTGGCATCTTGTAGCTGATAAACTAAAACAGATGGTTACAATGACAGATTCACTTCAGCAGTACATTCATCTTTCTCTTTTTTGAAGCTTTATTTGTAAAATGCCTTCCAAAATATCAGCATCCATATGCACCCATTAGACTAAATCTCAAAAAAAATTCGCAGAAGAAAAATCCTCAAACCACCCCCTTCATTTCAGGCAATAGAACTCTTCTCTAAACTGAAGAAAGTCTTTCCTATGCAGTCACACTGACAAGGTACTGAAGATACCACTGCTTATACCTGCATACTAATCCAGCTGTTCATACTTAAGAACAACAAAAACGTATCATCACAAAGACCACTGCACAAATTCAGGCTATACTCAGATCTCAGAAGCCATGAGGCCTGAAGACATTTGGGATACCTTTTGGGTAATTCTGCTGAAAATATGGAGGAGCTGATATATTCCATACCTGGCAGTAAAACTGAATTAACTAAGAGCAGCACAAATATCTGATAGTAGGTATTTGTAAACCAGTGAGTATCAATGCTGACAGAAGCAAAGCAATGCAAGGAATCAAGATCATACAAGATCCTCAGTATTCCTGAACTTTATTCAGAAAAAGTAAAAAGTTTCAGATGTTTAGAGAACTAGCAATGCTGTGCAGAAGAAGCTTAGAGAAGGAAGCCAGCAGAAGATTTAAGAGCTATTTCCACTAAGGAAGTCACTTAGCAGAAACAATTTCAAACACTTGTACTCTTCTTCAAGTTGGTTTGTTTTGGTTTGGTTTTTTGCAGCCAAGAAGGATTCTGATGTTTTCAAGAAAAATCATGGACTGGAGGACAGTGACATTTTGTCACCATATCCAGAACTGTAAATGGGAAAATGGAAATGGAATGAGCCATAGTCTGTGATGAAAAAAACAAGCCTAACTAGGACTTTTGATACATAACCTTTGATACGTAGTCTTTTCTTTTTCCTTCTACAAATATGACTTGCCATGAAAATCATGAAAAAATTATTAAAAATAATAAAATAGACAGAACACAACTTTAACCAACATTCTTTGATATGCTGAAAAACCTTACATATGGAAACTCACTTTCTTTTTCTCCTGTTACCTATTTGAGCAAGAGCAGATTTAGATCATCTTTGCTTGAGATCAAGAGGTCATTGGGCAAAAATCAAAATATACAAGCGTGAGCTCAAAACCAGACATTTTAAAAACTGATCAGCAATTAGAAGGAAAGGAGTTAGACGAAAAACATTTTGTAACTCGAATGATTGTGGTCAGTTGCTGCCATCCCTGTTAGTAAATACTTTAAAAGCAACTTCAGCTGAACAAAAGCTACTTTTTTAATCAAAGCACTTCTCCAGAACAGTTTGAAAATTTTTAAAAGCGGTCAATTTTAACAGAAAGAAAAAAAAAAAAAGCAAGCCTGAAGATATGTTTTCAAAAAATGACTCTTTACAGTCATACAGGAAATACACAGGAACACATCAAAGCGACATACCTTTACATTTTCATGTATTGACTGAAGTTGTGCGGCTAAAGCTACAAATGTTTGATAGATTTTCTGCATAGCCATAGACAAATCTGTAAGAGGCATATAAAATATTGGTAAGTGACAACCTCATTATCAGAAGATTTAGCGTTTATACCAAAGCAAGAAGTTTACCCAAAGCCCAGACAGCACACAAAACACAAAAACAATTGCATGAAATATAAGATATGACCCAGCAACTGGGTGCCACAAATCATCCAAGGACTACTTTTTGACAGGGCTTCAAAGTTTATTTTGAAAGGTACTGTTTTCTCAGATTTATTTTTATATACATGGTACAGAGTTTCCTATGATTCTATTATTTAGCAAAGCCAAAAACTAATATTTAAACTAATTTTAACTAATTACATAGGAACATTTTTTACCTCACTGGCTTTTACCTAGATACAGTTAAATCAGATTTGCTTGCATTTGTATATATTTTCCACTCTTTCTGACTTAAAGCATAGTTAAATGTTCAGTTGGTTTTTGTCAAAGATAGCAGTAGAATAGAAGCTTTATTTACATTTTAAAGACATAATTAACAAGCATCACAGGATCTCTTAATCTGGCTCTACCCACAAGCCTATCATAATCTGAGAAACACAACAGGGAGCTTCTTGCCTACAAGTCTTATACTTAGGATATCCTGTTTCCCATACAGACATAAAAGTATTTTCAGGGCATTGACCCAACACTAAGGCAAAACCTTAGTACCAAAGGGAAAATCTCAAACATTTTGGCAGAATGAGGCATCTGCTCACAAAAAAAAATGCTCTTCTCATAGAAGCACTGAAACAGTGTACCAAAGCGGAGGACAGAAAAGTGCTGAAGTGGTTCTTTCATTGTGAAAAGATCAGCTCCTGTATTTCCTCTGAATGATGCACATAGCCTGAATACAAATATATATATATATACATATATACACACACACTGCCCCTCATATAGTAGCTATCAGGTTCTTGAAGATGCATAGGTCTAGCGATGGTTCTCAAACTGAAAATGTTTGCCTCTCCATAGGGGAATTTCTCCCTTGTAAAACAGAAAAGCTGTAGAATCAATTTCATGCCAGCTCACAAGGTTGTGGAGACAGTAGTATCTAGGAAGACTGGCCACAAGTTTCCAAATAGTCTGGAGGCACTTTATTGATACTGACTACTAGACATTTCAAAATTTTCAGGACATTCTGAGTCATGGAAACCTGCATGGCAAAGGAAGTTTCTGTATGGCAAAGGCTACATATGCAATAGAGTGTTGACTAGATCACCAGACCATTGCTGACAATATGCTCATACTGGCACAACAGATTGAGCCTTGCCTACACAAGCAAGGAACCTTTCCACTAGAGCAGAAACTGCTGAAAACCTTAGGAAAATCTGTGAAGGCACCCTTCTCATACTCTTGATGGACAAGAAGGTCACATAAAGATAGAGGACCCTCAAGATTCAGCAGCTTTTTCATTATGGAAGCTAGGTCTAGACAGTCCTGCTTTTTGACATGTAACATCCAAAGTCTGTGCACCATCCTGTGATGGCAAGATGTTCAAGTACCATTTAGCACAAAAAGACAAGCACTTGAAATCACTGCTTATTGCAGGATCCATACATAAAATGGCCCAAAAGATAAAACTGTCTCTGACCATGGGAATGGTGACCAACCAGAAGACTACTGTCCAGAGGCCAGCACTCTTTTAAACAGAGAGATTTTCTCAAGATTGAATGATGTGGCAGCAAACAAGACAAATTTTCTCAGTTGGTCAGAGCTGAAGGCAATAATAACAGGCTCCAAACTACGGAAAAGTTCTCATTTTGATCTGGTGCTGACAGAGCAGACACCCATATCTGTCTGGCCAGAAAGCCCAGTGCAAAACAGAAGGTGCCAGACATCAGCAAGATGCTGAAGAGAAGGAGATGTGGATGTCAAAACAAACCAGGCTTAAAAATTACAACTCAGGAAGTTGATCCATCTTAAAATAGCTCAAGAACCCTTATTAATGGAACCTTTAATTCCAAATCTTCACACTGAACAACTGCAGAATTTATCTGAACACTAATTTGTACAGTACATTAAATGAGAAAACCCAACAATAACAAAAGAGGAGAGAGATTAATTGCTAAGTTTTCATTATAGGTATAAGTTTGCTAAATTCCTCATGTACAAAAGATTAGAACTGAAACATTTACCTTGTGGAGTTATGTGTGAATTATTTGCTTGAGTAGCAAGATGATTTTCCAGTTCTTCTATTTGTTGCCTGTATTGCTGCAGCTGTACTTCAAACTGTTCAACCAGGATCCTGAAGTAGCTAGATGAGTAATACAGTGAAATCATATGATTAAACTTTACTAATTTGTCTGAATTTTTTTACCTGATCTCTATTAGCTGCCAATTTTCATTCAATTAATGGCACAGTTAGGTTGTATGACATTCCTGATGTCACTGAACAACTGGAACAAGTGTGAAGACTATTTCCCATGTCTAAGACATAAAGATAATTTAAGTGAAGAAATAAAACACCGATTCTATTAAGCATTCCATATAAATGTTACAAAAAGCAGGGGAAAAAATTGTATTATGACATTCATAGAATCTTTAAACAGTTGAGTTGGACTAGATGACCTAGAAAGGTCCCTTCCAAATCCCCTGCCAAATATTCATCCTGACCTTGAATATTTACATGGATGGGGCATCCAGCACGTAACTGGGCAACTTTTTCCACTTTCACCACGCTCATTGAAAAAGTTTCTTCCCTGTGTCTACTTTGAATCTGCCCTCTTCAGTTTAAAATCATTGCCCCTGTCATAACAGGCCCTACTAAAAACTCTGTCCCTGCCTTTTTTACAAGCCCCTGTTAAGTACTGAAAGGCTGCAATAAGGTCTCAGGTTTTTTCTTCTCCAAGTTGTATTACTGACTATTTTTTATGAATAACAGCAACTTACTCTGCTGGAGCTGTATTTTCATGCTGAAGACCAGGAGGAGTTTTCTGTGTTCGCAATGCTATTTCTGCATTCTTTAGCTCCTAAATAAACAGAGAAAATTAATAAAATATAAGGTTCTGCATGAAGTGTTCAAAAATAAAAATGCTAGGACTCTACTCTTCATTCACATAAAACATTTTCTCCATGTATTTAACACTGTGATAGAATTTGATCAGAACTTCTCCAAAGAACAGACTATCAGAAAGTTGGAGAAGTGCAAATACCAACAGAAGTCTAGGGACAGACATTAAGTGCTTAGAAGTTGAGAAAATACTGCACCAAACTGTCAGCAACAAAATTTTTCAATTGTATTTCAGAAATATTATAATTATTGAAGACTAGAGGGAAAAAAGCAACAGTCAAGTACAAGGAAATAACACACCTAAAAGAGAAAAAATAGAACAAAAAAGATTATTTTGACTTAAAAAAAAATACAAACTAGTTTAGAAAAATGCCTCTCTATGGAAATGGTCATGTTATATATGATAATTACAGCATACACTTCTGCTTAATACTTCCTAATAACTTTACCATTAAGAATTTCTCAGTGCCTGGTTCTGTGATTATACTCAACTCATGTACACAAATTAGAATATCATTAATAAGCTTCTGTTTTCACAGAAAACTGTTAGCAAGGTACAACTACAGAGTAAAATTAAGAAAAACCATTGAATTTTTGACTTGAGGATAAATTATCACTTATTTATATAGCAAGCAGCCTTGGTATGCTAGATGAAATAAAAGGTGGTACAGAATTTAACTTGAAAAGCATCTGCATCAAAACTTGAGCTCGAACTGTCTGCACAGTTAAGACACACACTGGTGGACAGAGATGTGACTCAAGTTCCCTAAATGAATACTAGTGCTAATCAAGAAATTTTGGTCCTTGAAACATTATGGGCTAGTTTGGGATTTTTTTCCTCCAAAGCCGTCAGAAGAACACGCATTTGTATTTTTGCTGCTCCAGAGTCCATCATGTTGTTACAAATATGACTTCACTAGCAGCTGAATATATTACTGAAACTGAGCTAAAGTGGACACACATTCCCTTCCATTGCCTTTGATATGTAGGAATGCTTTCCTTAATAGAAGTCACTTTACTGCTGCTGTACTTATCTGAAAATACTGACATCACAGATTTCAGTTTCCCTCAGTAACTTCAAATAGATCAGAAGTGATTAAGTGATTAAATTTTTCATTCTGTTTACAACTGTTTAGTTGGGACACGTGTTAACTTGACTGACAAAGAAGGCTAGCTATCCTGTATGAAATAATCAACACACAAACTCTACATAACAAAAGTTATATTCAATTATACCTGTGCAGTTTCAACTTTCAGCTTGTCAATATTAAGAATGTTTCTCTGTAATCCACTGGCAACTACAGAGAGAAGCTGTTTCAAAGCTTTAATGTCTTCTTGTACTTTAAGCATTGCTTTAGAGGACATTCTACTAATTTCTTCCTGAACTTGTTTTTGTTCTTTCACAAATTTCCTGGGGAAGGTAAAAAAATGGGGGTGGGGAGGAAAGAAACATAACAAAATGAACCTGAAGTACCCAAATGTTTACCTCTTGGTCACATTATTTAAATAGCTATTAAATTTATTTTTCCAAAACCAAGTACTGAAAAGTAAAATTACGCTATGGCATAGTACTATCTTAACTCCTAGCATATTAATACTGTAAAAAACCAAACCACAATTCCCCTCCCCCAAACTCCTCAACTTTAAATAGCAAGTGTTTAAAAATGCTATGCTGACCCCCAACAAACTAAGACATAATGTTACATATATATATATAGTAATATACAAGCATCTATGTAAAAGCAATTGCCACTTTGAACTCACAAATACAATGCATGCAGCCTAGTCTACAAACCATTTCCTTCCTGCCTGAGGGAAGACTCTTTTACGATTCTCTATTCCACAGAAGATCCACGACACACATGCAATACAGACATAAGGTTCAATACTTACTATACCTGTGCAACAACAGGCTTAATACTCCGAGAGAGAGATGGTTAAGAGCATATTGTTGGGCAGGCCCATTTGCAAAAATGCAGGAAAAAGTGAGACTGAAAAAAAACAGACTAAGACTTCAGCTGCTAGAACTATCCTTCCATTCTGTTCCCAAGGTGACCTGCTGAAAGGCCTTGGGCTAATAACTTATCCTTTGTGCAGCCTGCAGGAACATGTTCTTGTCACAGAGCATCAACACTATACAATACTTTAGCCAAACAACTATCATAAATAAAAACTACTACTTACTGTAGATTTTCTACATCTTGACATATTACTGGAGGTAGATTTTCATCCTTCAGTGCTTTGCTATCTCTATGGGAGACAATGAATGTTCAGATGGTCCTTCAATACTGCCAAACATTTTTGCACGAGTAGTAAATATCACCAAAACATTCAAGCAAGTGATTATGCAGTTTTGCACCCATTGCATGAATGTTGCAACTAGGAATGATTTAGATTAATGCACACAGATCCTATACCAGGATCCAAGCCTGTGGTGTAAGTACTGTACACCTTTGCAGAAACCACTTTTCAGACCAGATGACAAGTCTATAGCAGATGCCAGATAAGCTGTAGGTATTGCATCTGAAGGAAGAATTGCAGTGCTTAAAATCATGATCAAACATTACTAAATTGCCCATATTGCAAATGTTGGTTATGCACACCTTTTTTCAATATCAAATCAGCACAAAAGCTGAAGTATTTGTTTAGGTGTTTTCTATTAAAACATGGAATGCCAAGAAAATCTGACACTTACTCTGGTCTTGTTCCTGTTTTGTCACCTAGAAAATAAAAACTGTAGGTCATAAATGAAGCTTTGAAGAACAATCAAAACAATCTTAATGAGACTTTAAGGAAGAATTAATGACTACAACCTGCTTGATTTCTCAAGATAAGCAGAACAGACTGGGCTAGCCATAAAACAAAGGAGGTTTTAATTTACACCCCCTTCAGAGATAACTATCTTTTCAGGAACAACGGTTCAATAGTTGAGGTGCTCACTTCTTGGCACTCAGAGTAACAACCTCTTGTGTAACTATACAAGTCACTACAAATACATAAACAACTGCAGTTGCAAAAGAAATCTGTATCTGCTTATGCAACCTCAACTCACTTCAATCTGCACCCACAAAACATTCAAGTGTTTAAATGCAGCAATGGCAGTCTCCTCTCAGATACGAATGCAACAAACATTTGCCCATCGAGCTTCCCTAAGAATTCTACTATTGCATTAAGTCCAGAAATGAGTGAGATTTTACAGAACTGAAAATGTTACTGCTTACCTGCCACCTATACACTCTAAACTAAGCTGTGGATCAAGATGCCAAATGCCTGTGAGTGACAGAACAGAGCTGCAAAGAGCGTCATGCGTGACACAGGGCATGACTATTTCTAGTTATGGCTGCAGCAGTAATTGCATTCCATGCCACAGCAGTCCGCTGGGAAGTGCACTCACTCAGCCCAAGAAAAAGGCTTCATCTTCTTTAGCTGAATCCAATTCACATCCGGTCAGTGCCACCAAGGCAGAAAGCAGCTACACAGCTAATGCTAGTACCACAGACATTTGAAGCTGCACAAGTCAGTGCTCCTGCCAGGAGAAGCTACTACTTTTAGAAACAACATCTATTTAAACTGTTGGCAGACTATGTCACCCAGTACTTCAGACAGACTGCACTCATAACCACTCCCTATGCCTTCTGCTAAAAGGAAAAAAAAAATCTACACAAAATGAGGGAAAAAAAGGCATGAGGAACAAACACCAGAATTTAGGACTTCTTTGTTTGCTGATAATCTAAAAGATAGGCAGCAAACTAAGTACACTTTGCTTTTGTGCTCCAGCCACCTTTTTTTGTTGTTGTACATCACAACAATACTTACAGGATACAAATGTGACATCAGATTTTGCTACTTTCTGGGCAAGTGAATGCTTCAGATTTTATATTTTTTAACATTCTCTTTAGCAATACAAGAGGAAAATATGTATTAGAACAGGGTTGGTTTTTTTTTCCCTGCAGCCATATTATAAAGAAATACTAGATGGTCAGTCTTTAGAAGCAAAAACTTTTATAACCAATTCCAGAAGAGAGAATAGATATGCTAGGCCCTATCTGTCCTGGGATTCCTAGAGCACATTTCTTTTCTTTCACTCTTCTTCACCTCCTTCCCTTTCCTCACGAGGAAAAGGGAAATAAAATCCTCAAAACCATGGAACCACCACTCAAACCTTAATGCAGTTCCTCATACAGTAGCACAAACAACTGTACTGACAGAACTAAATAGCAGCATGTGGGTAGGGATATTTATCAGGGCTGCTTAAGCCAGCACTAGCCATTAAGGGAAACACTTTGAATTAAAACCTCAAAAAACATAGTCTCCTTTGACATTTCCCACTGCTTAGCTAAGAGATCTCTGCTCATCCTGACAGCAATAGTCTAACTCACCCAGTTCCACTATACAACATATGGGGGAATTCAGGTTACTCTTTCAGTTTCCACCCTAAAAGGTGAACAAAACCACGCTACTACCAAAGTAGATTTTGACTGTTGCTCTCTAGTCCTTTTTTTATGATACCTGTATATTATGGAAGTTTTGTGATATCCTAATATTATAGTAATGCAAATTCCCTAAGTATCAGAGCCTTTTCATTACTCCAAGTTTCAGTAATAAATTCCAAAAACAATCAATATCATGCAGAGCACTCCAGTTTTGACAGTCAGTATGTCCTCTTTTAGAAGTAAGAACTCTCCACAAATTATGCTACTCTGGAAAGCTGGTTTCATAGAGCTTATATATTTTCTTCTCTTTTAGCTATTGGCATACCTAACTCAAAATTTCAGTCCCAAATGAAATCAAGAGATTAAATTAACAGCACTGATTCCCTAGTAAAAGCAAGGCAAATTAACAAGTGTCCATATGTCAATACTCAGTATTCCCTTACTTAAGTACTTTAAAGCTACCACAGAAGTAAAGTTTTTTAACTGGTTTTAATAACCTGACAGAACATATCACATAGAACTACACACCACCAGAAACAGTTTTGAAGAGTAACATCTAAAATTAGGATGCTTAAGTTGTGCAGGCTTTCAAAAGAAAAAAATAAGTTTAAGATTTGTTACAGCAGGACAACTCGTTTCAAACCAGTGCTTTTCATACTCACAACACACTATTCAAACATTGCTCTGCTTCCCCCTCTAGTGACAATCTGACATAGTGCTCTGCAGAAACCTGCGATGACATCTCAGCAAGCAGCCCCGAGTCTCCACTCCCAAAAAGCTGAAGGATGTAGGTCCTGATTCTCAAGTTTATACTTATTTTAAAATTAATTAATTAATATTACATTGCATTTGTAAACACGATCTTGTTCTTCTGTACAAGCACAATATCTAAGAATGAAATCAACTGAAATGCCTTTGTAAGAGGGAAGAAGTTAGTTCTCAACTTCAATCCCACACTCCTAACCCAAGTAGTCTTTGCTGTAGTATTCTCATCATTCTCTCAATTAAGAAAAAAAAAAGAATGTTTTAAAACAAACTTACTCTTTTTGTCTGAAGAACTACTAAAATCGATGCCACCAAGACCTTCACTGGCAGTAGTTGAAGGAGCTGCAGTTGTCCCCAGAGTCAAACCCAAAGCACTCTGCCCAAGTCCTACAAGAAATCCAAACAGCATATCTGAGTGTTATCAAGACTACAACACAGCAGAAATTCTTCCTCTAGAGCTGTGAAACAACACTGACAGTGAGATATTTTATTCAGACTCACCAAAAATAAGGAGCTTTCCATTTCTCCACATACAGAGATTCTCTACAGATAGTCACATATCATTGCCCTCTCCCCATACATGATCAATTTCCTTGGGCCAATTATGGGAATGACAAAGACTCCTTGCATTTTCATTTTTCAAAAAGTGTTAAGTACAAATGAATTTAAGAATAAGAAAGGAGCCAATTATTGCAGTTTCATTTTTATTGTCCATGGATAGCAACACTGTTCTTAAGTGTAACACCGTTAAAATCTACACTTGCACAGTGTTAAGACTTTGTATAAACTAAATCTTATACTACACACTCACACACTAAATGTCACTGTTTTGAGACAGGAGGAAAAAACTGAAATAACTTTCACCTGTTGCTGCTGTGCTTGTATTCTGGAAGAGTGAACCTCCTAAGCCTGCTAAGGCTCCTCCTAAGGAAAGGCCTGTGGAAGCAGTCGTAGTCGGAGCAGTTGTGCCACCCAAATTTAATGTAAAGCCAGTAGTTCCTGCAGAGAAAGGAAACCAGCTTCATGCAGACACTGCCTTCAAATACATCCACACACAATTTGAAATAACTGAAAGGTCTGAACAGCATCCTCATCATAACTGGACAGAGCATGTTTCTATTTCCTGCAGAGTTTTCACACACAGGCATAGCCTTTTGAATTATATGTTATTTTGCCTTACAACATCATAACCCTAATTAGTCCATATTTACCTGCAACTATACAAAAATTTCGGTAGTCCCCCAGAACACTAGAGAATCTAGAACCTAGCACAAAATTTATTTTACAGCATAACAAAACTAGTGATACCGACTTTCATATTAAAATGCTGAAATTTTAATGTTTCATGTTCAACATTAAAATATTTACACAAGACGCAGGATACATTTCCATAGTAGTTTCAGGTGCCTTTTGGAATTAAGCATCCCAACTTTTAGTAGTATAGGGAAGAACTGAGTAGAGAAAGACCACAGGCATAAAGAGACAGTGAGCAGAGGGCACTGAGAGCTGAACTCAAATGCAGACTTGTAAGGTTAAGGAAAATGAACTCCAGTCTCAATTACCATCATGCTCGGTGCAGTTCAGCTGAGTTAAATATGGTGGCAGGTGTGTGACAGTATGAGAAGTAATTTGGAAAAACGTTATTTCCACTGCTAGTTAACCTTTACAGGCCACCTGCAATAGGTAGACATTTTCCGAACTTTGCAGTAGGAAGTACTGCACAAGTAGGAAGCTTTCAATCTTCAGCGGGGTTAACAATAAGAAAAAAAATTTTACATGACAAATCAGCTCTTGCTACACTTCTAATGACTTGGATTATATGCTGTCTATATCACTAGGTACACTGACCATAATTCTATCTGTGTTAGGGTACCCAAATTTAGAACTCGAGAAGTCCAGTGAACCCCTTTATCTAAGTACAAGATTATGTAAATAACAGAAAAATAGATATACAACTGTTATACAATAAAGTTTCATTGTTAACAAACAAACAAAAAATAGCCCCAAACCCCTAAACATTCTCCTACCTGCTGCAGGAGTTGATGTAAGAGCAGATGATAATGATAGGCCACTCGCTGAGGTGGAAGTAACAGGTAAAGCAAATGGCGTGGCTGAACCTGCAGGTTTGTTGAAACCTAAACTAAAGCCTGTGGTAGCTGCTGATGTGGTGGCAGGTGTGCCTAAAAGAAACCCAAAACCAGTTATCACTCTTGGAACACTCTGTTTGAGAATGAAAGCTAAATTCACCACCTTTTCTGCATCTCATTTAACCAGCATAAGTGACACAGCACAAAAGATCACTTGCATCAAGTAAAATATTCCCAGAGAACTTTCAAATAAATTTCAGTGGTTTACATCAATTGCACAGGCTTTTTTGCTCCAGAATTCCTAAGGATACAGTGTGCTTTAATTCTGGACTGGCAATTACATCTAGTAGCAATTTTAAACTGTGTAAAAAAAAAACCAACAAAAAACAAACTTCCACCAAAAGCATCTAGTCAACACAAACATTGGTAAATGGAGCTATAAACAACACTACTGAAAATACAGACTACAAATTCTCAGTTAAATGTGCATACCAAAATGAATGCATATATCCTTTCAATTTGCAAACAAGAAAAATATGTTGAGATGTTATTCACTCAAAGTTTGCTTTTTTAACATTTTTAAGTAAAACAAGTAACTTCCACTTCCTGGTGTTTTCATGGTAAGAACACATTTCACATTCTAGAATCCCTATTCCAAAGTAAAGGAGTGTGCATATACATACACAAACCACTACAGCAAACACATACTTTGTATTCTCAGTAACTGCTGTCTGTTTTGGATGACACCATTTCATCCAGTTAGTGAAAAGATTTAATGTGCATCTGCATAGTACTGACTTCCACACATGAATATGTATTACACACTTTCTTCTGGGTTAGTCGCTGCTCCTCCCTTCTTCTGCCCTTTTGATTTGCTTCTTCATTCAACATTATGTTTTCCTATTTATTCATAGTATGGCTTCCTAAGTTCTTTGACTGCAGTGTGTCTTGTAGCACCTCCACCCCTAACAGTTGTGATACTCAAGCTCAGGTACTCCTCAGACCCCAGGTGGTGTTTAAAAACAAAAAAAAAAAATAAAAATCAAGCCAGTAACAACCCATTTACTCCTGTATTTCTAATGACAGCTGCAAAATAGTCACCACAGACAGATCAGAGAAACAAAAAATATTCTCAAAGTCCGTTCCCAGTTCAACCCTCTCTATTCTTCTAAAAGAGGTAATTACCAAGCAGACGTACTCACACAGGGTTCACCAGACGAAGAAATTCTGTATGAATAATTCTTTGATAACGTATCTCCCTCCCCTCTGCTGAAGGATGAAACTCATTAGGGGAACATAAACACCCAGTCCAACTTTTGACTGTCACTGTTGTACAAGAATTGAATAATCCTTTAACAAGTAACAGTGTCCAGAACTATAGGGCTCCATTCTGATTTACAGCTTTAACATTTGAGCTGCAAAGCAAACTGCAATTAGTAATGGGGAAAAAGCTCACATATGATCACTAACTCTATACATTACTAGAAAGATCTGTCTCTTAGGGTTTTTTTTGTCTGCATAACGTTAAAATCCAAATTAGGTCCTTACCTAATGTCAGTCCTGTAGCAATAGTTGTTGCTGTTCCTGCTTTAAGAAGAAGAACAAATAAACAGGGTAAGAACAGTAGCAGAAGGCCACAGAGAAGTTATGACAGTAAAAAACATGAAACAAAATCCTGAACACTATGAGACAACTACTATACAAGTCATTTTCTGTAGTGTATTGAAAATAAAACATTAACACTGAAAACAGTATTGGTAAGCACCAGCAGCACAAATCAAAGCACAACCATAACTTTTCTTTGTAAGAAGCTGCTAACAAAGAAGCTGATGTTAACACAGCAGTAAATGATCTGAAATTTCAAATAAATTAAGGCAAAAAAATGAAAACCAGTATTCTATCAAGTATTTTTTTCAGCCACATGGTAGTACATAACATCAGCACGTAAACCAGCAGATTTACAGTATAATGAAGAGGATTATAGCGTCTAAGGTCCTTGTAAAACCCTGTGTCTTGGTTTAGGGTTTCTGCCCCACTGGTAATTTAAAGAGATTATTCTGGACACAGTGTTAGGCCATTTCATATTTTAAAAGCCATCTGATTAGATTATCAAAAGAATCACTGAAAGAAAATTACCCCAGTGTAGCAAACCACAGTAATACAAGCTTTCAATCTATTGCTGAATTTACTTTTAATAGATTGGTTCTTAGAACTTTCCCCATCTACTCATATAAGCATACAAGAAGAAAAAGACCATTTTATCCAGCAATATTGCAGAAAACTAAAGTTACATCTGCTTGATGGCTGAAAAAAAATACCCGCAGTCAGAAAAGTTTTATTCTTTTGCACTCTGTTACTCCTGTAAGAAACTGCATGTTCATAGGCTGAATTAGAGACCTAAGAAGATATTAAATTCCTTCAGGCATATAGCATTAGAAAACCCCAAACAACAAATTCAGAAAGGTTCGCTACTGTAGATTTACAAGAAATTACAAGTATTGCATTACAAATGTGAACAACCCCTCAAAGTTTTAAAATACTTTTAAAATCTAAATATACCTCAACCTTAAGTCAATTTTGAGCATCCTGGATGAAGAGTTAAGATTTCTAAAATACACCAGGATTCAAACACGGAACAATTTACACACAGCCCAGGATGTTTTCTGGTAATTGCATTTGTGTTTCTGCTGCACTGGTACTGCTTAATTCTCAATGAATGATCTTTTAAACCACTTAATGAAGCCATTTTATAAAACTGTGTAAGTAATATTCTGAGTTACAGAACTACTGTAAAATAGTAAACATTTTAGGATGACCCAGTTTTTTGAGTATATATAATTTTTCTTCACTGCTGAATCCAAAATCTGAAGTACAAGAATTCTTTTCTACCTGTACTGGTGCTTCCTAGTGTAAAGCCAGTGGTTGATTTTGATCCAAAAAGTCCACTCCCAAAGCCCAATGAAGGAGCCGATGTAGTTGCTGTAGAAGTGGAAGAGCCCAGAGTTCCAAAACTAAGTCCTCCTGTTGAGCTATTACAAAATAAGACTATTAGCAGTAATTCTATTTCCAAATGACCCCCTTCGCCCCCCCATTTCAATTTCTTTCTGATGCCATCATTCACCTTCCCACAAACATCATTCATCACAAACAACCCAGCTGGGCAAGATAGTCCAAGCTCACTGCCACTGAACAGAAAGAGGGAGCCCATTTCCCTCCTTCCTTCCACAGCTCTGTAACTTCCATTGCTTCCCTGACACTAACTTTTTTTTCAACTAACATTTGTTCAACTGCTGCTGAGCTGATAGATCTTACTAAACCACTCGGAAATTTCAACTTTTCTATGCTGGATCATCTCATTCATCCTGCCTAATTGTTCTCTCCGTGCTACTGAAATGAGAGAACAAATGCTAGAGGAAGCAGAGATGATAACAAATCTGTAAGAAGATCTTTTCAAAGTAAGTTGCAAGTCCAGTTCGTTATCTCTGACCAGAAACTTCAACCAGTGTTGCTTTCTTTCATTCTTAAGTGATAAGCAGAAATACAGAACCATTCACATCAACAGCACAACTTCACCCTTAGTATCAAAACACAACGAAGCATGAATTAATTTTCTAACCAAAATGCTATCCTATCCTTTTGCACAGGTGCCAACCACATGCCTACTGTACTTTTTTGGAAAGACTGTCTATCTATCAGAAAGTTACAGAAAAAAACCTTCCACATCTATTTTTACAGGTGAAGGGGAAGAGAAAGAACAGAGAGAATCCGATCAGTCATCACTAGGAAAATTAAGGCTTTAATATTTCTTTTGGGTAACTACACATTTTAGAGATTTCAAGCCAAACAGAGAACAAGATTTACAACTAGCACAGAACACAGGAGAATACAATAATCATGGCTATCTACAGCCAATGAAATTACAGGTACTAGTACCCAGATGAGTCTACAGTTTTAAAAATTTTGTTCTTAATTGAGGAAAGATCAGATTAATAATTTATCAGATGAATAATCTGGAGTAACTTCCTGGTCCCATTTGTGAGCCTTTTTAGAAACAAGGTTCAGTTTTCACAAACACATTTTGCTTAAGTACAACAGCAGCACTAAAACAAAATGCAATTTAGACTTCAGACTAGTAGTTGTCAAAGAGTTTTTTCTTTCAGATGTTTAGTATTCTCTCATTGTTCTTTAATCTCCTCTCTCTTTTTGTATGAGGGCAGCTCCTAAAATAACAAGTCAAACACAAAAGTAAATATCTAACAAAAGGTACAATTAGCTCTTGAATTAGAACTTTTCAAACTATCTATAAAACTGATTATGGCAAGCCCAGCTGGTTGCAAATTCAGAACTAGGTATGAGTTATTTTTTAGGCAGTAATTAGGGAAGCAGAGCGGCCAAGAAGCTTAGAAGGACAAAGACTCACTAACTGTCCCCACGATCCAGAGCATTTCAGCCATCTTTACTCCCAAAATTTCAACACACCAAACTGCAGCACCATGACCTAACTGCTTGTAAACTTAAACATACAACATGGTGTTTCTCTCACTAGTCAAGAGCTTATGCATCCCATCTTTTTTCCAATAGATGATTCTTCTGTGAAAGATTTTTGTGTTACAGCATTCCCGAAGAAGAAAGCTAAGGTACAAACTGTGATATTCAGCACTATAAGAGGACAAAAAAAAACCCCAAACCAAACCAACACAAATAAAATGAAGTGGCCTTTTTTTCAAGGTAGAAAGAACCCAAAATGTAGGAGCAGAGTAATGGCAGCATTCTCACCAGCGGGAGAAAGCACAGGCCAGAAAGACACAGATGGAAGGAAGAGGAGCTCAGGTCACTGAAGTCAGGTCTGAACTCTAATTCTAGAACTAGAATGAAGCATTGCACCTGGCTAAAGCGTATGAGAGAGAGCACCAACTGAAAAAGAGTGCAAGTACCTGAAAGGCTACTGGTGCAAAACAGGAATTAGATAGGTTGTCATGACACAGAGTCTTTCAGCTACCAGAACATAATCTTTGGTCACGTAACATTTATGCTTGGACCAGACAATCAAATTCTTTTTCTCCCAACACCTGGCAACATCATCTTAGACCCAGCTCAGAAGAACAGCTTCTTCTTACAGTCTCAAATATGTTCTCAAGGAAACTATCTCACAGGGATGCTCAAGAAGCAGTAAGGAGGCCCCTTCCTCTATGATATTCCTTGACCAACAGCCCTGAAGACTGGTCCTGCTTGTAAAAATAGATAATGAATAAAAATACAGAGCACCACACTGTTATTACTAAGCACCTATTAAACTTTTTTAAACAGATAAGAAAGCCAGATAGAACACAAAAAAACCCCACCAAACAAAAACATTTAAGTTCAATAGGCAGTTTTTAAAACTGCAGATCAACAAGACAAAAGAGTTTTCCTTATTTCAGTACATTTAGAAGAATGGTTTTGAATTAACAAATATTATTTTAACTTGCTCATTTTAATCACAGGAAACCTACATTAAGAAGGCATGAAGCAAAAGAGCAAAAACTCTTTATCTGAAGTCCACGTAAGTTTCACTGCAGGAGTTAAAGTAAACCAACAAAACCCCCAAAAATACCCCACAAAAAGCCACCACCACAAGAAAACTCAAAACCCCCAAATCCCCAGACAATCCCCTGCCCCAAAAAACAAGCAGAAATAACACAAGAAAGTCATCAATCTGTCACAACCACAACATTTACACTATTACAAGGAACTCAGAAATCTCGTTTCCTCTCGTATGGGCTTCCAAAGAAGCAATACTGCCATTTAATCCAAGGATTAAATGGATGTCCTTCAGATCCAGATGTTCTGTTCTCTCCATCTCACAATGCTATTTCCTGACGTTTCTAACAGGTATTTCCAAATGTATCACCTTAAGCGAAGCTCCCTTGAGTAACCGCCCATGTCCATTTAGTTTACACTACAGTGATCAATTCTGATCACGTTAGGGAAAGTCTCTGACACAAAGCCCTACAACAGCCTTAATCCTCAACACAGGTACAACACCAAGCAGGTCAGAACAAACAGGCTCTGCTAGTTGTGTGCAAAGAAATAGAAAACGGGAAAAACCCCACCAACGACTTACCTGTTAATTCTGAGAAACCTAAATCATAACGCTTTGAGTACAGAGCCTGCTGTGTATCACACGCACAAAGTTCTCCTTTTACTTCAAGATACACCAAACACAAGGTTATTTTTGTCAGAAAGCGTAATATCGAACCTAACTTCGAAAACAGGTACAGAACATCATTTTTGGACACTGAACATGTGGGCTCTGGCAACAACGTGCCACCGCAGACACAAACTCAGGCTGACTCTTCAGAGATACCTGGATACACATCTGATTCGCATCCTGCATTCAGAGCGGCAGGGTGACCCGTGCAGGGAGGCATCCAAAGCCAAACCAAACCACACCCCAATAAGAAGACCAACTCCCTTAATTATTAGTTGCCGAACAGATCGCTCTCTATGTCTCTGCTAAAGGCGCAGGCCGGGAAGAAACAAAGCAGGGAGGCCGGGGCAGACACGGTGCAGCCGCTTCGCCCCCACACCAAGGGCCCTGCGGCCGGGACTGCCGGAGCCCCGGGCCGCTCCGGGAGTGGGCGAGGCGCCGAGACACGAGCCCGGGGCAGTGACTCGCTCACTCACACACGCACAGGCCGCCCCGGCCCTCGGCACCACGGGGGCCCTGGTTCAGGCTGGGCCCGGGCCCGCGCGGCAGCCTCAGGCCGCGGGGGGCTGCCGGCATGGCCGCACCGAGAGGAGTGGGGGCGCCGCGTTACCTCGACGTGGCGGTTCCGAAGGAAAAGCCCCCTACTGCTCCTCCTCCTCCTCCTGCCCCGGCGGCCGCCGTGGAGCCCAGGGTGCCCGCGCCGAAGGAGAAGCCCGCAGACATGGCGGCGGCGGCAGCGGCGGCGACGGAAACAGCCGGAGAGCGGGGCCGGGAGCCGACGGCGAGGGCCGGGTGGGTGGGTGAGTAGGTCGGTCGTGGGGTCGCGGCCCCTCAGCCCCGCATGACGCCCGCCGCCACCTGCGGAGCGAGCAGCAGCACCGAGCGCGCGGACGGACGCCGGCCACGCTCCCCTCCGCGCGCCTGCCGCAGTGCACCACGGGACGGCCCGACGGCCCTTAAAGCGACAGTAACGCGCGGGAGTCGGGTTGGAAAAAGAGCGCTGGGGTCGTTGCGTCCCACCCATGCCCGAGCACCACCAAGTCGACTAGAC
>VXBT01006576.1:518605-577025 GCA_013400235.1 Oriolus oriolus
TCTCCTTTTCTCCAGGCTAAACACCCCCAGCTCCCTCAGCTGCTCCTCACAGGACTTGTGCTCCAGACCCTTCCCCAGCTCCGCTGCCCTTCTCTGGACACGCTCCAGCCCCTCAATGTCCTTGTTGAAGTGAGGGGCCCAGAACTGAGCACAGGACTGGTGGTTCATGTTCAGCCACTGTGGACCAGCAAAGCATTGCCAACAGGCCGGGGGAAGGATCCTGGTGAGTCCATACTTTGTGTGCATTACTGGAACACCATTTCATATGAGTCTGCAGCTTAGAAAGGCTCAAGGTGCACTTACATAACATACATCAATTCCTGAAAAGAGGGTTCAAAGAGGACAAAGCCAGGCTCTTCCCAGCGGTGCCCAGTGACAGGACCAGAGGCAGTGGGCACAGACTGAAACATAAGAGGTTCCATCTTAACATCAGGAAACACTGCTAGAGTGACTGAGAACTTACCAGGTTGCCCAAATAAGTGGTGATGGAGTCTGAATCTTTAAAGATATTTAAAAACTGCCTAGACATGGTATTGGGCAACTGGCTCTGAGTGGCCCTGCTGAAGCATGTGGAGGCTGGACTAGGCACCTCCAGAGACAACAAAAAGAACCATCTTCCAGGAATATCCCCATGTGCAAGACTCACAGACTGAAACAGAGGCCTGGGTAACCAGGGAATGGCTCATTTCCCACACACCTACTGTCACCCCATTGTTAGGAAAATTAATCCAAGATGCCAGAGGTTTATGTCCAAAAAGGAGACAGAGGAGTCCTGTAGCTTTATTCGAATAAAGGGAGAGGCCATAGAGCATTTCCCATGGGGTGTCTCCAATTGTTGGGGGACCCAGCCCCCTTTTTATCCTAAGTTCCTGGGGGCATCTTCCTTTTTCCCACTGGCTGAGGTACTCAGAAGGTACAGGCTTCTGGAATCGCCTTCTCTATGCCCTCCTTTAATATGCACCTCCCCCCACTTTTGTTTTATAAAGAAAGAAAAAGAAACAATCCATAATTCTATTAAGTCTTTGTTCTTTTTCTCTAGGTTCAGGAATTTAACATTGCCTTGGCTGAGCAACAGTCCGTGTTGATTAGTAACCTTTTCCAGAACTAATAGTTGCTTCTGTTGCTTCCCTATCTGTAAGTTCCTAGCCCTATCTACAAGCAGATTCACACGGTCTGTTTGTAAAGACACATTCGTCTTATCCCTTTCACCGGTGATATTATCTGACTGCAAAAATGTATTCAAAGCAATGTATTAATTCAAAGCAATATATGAACAAGCTGTAATCCCTAACAAAAGCTAGGAGGAGATAATCATTCAGCACACATGAGTACGGTTCTTAGACATCCCCATGAGGCAGTAGACAGGTTTAGCCCGTTGACTGATCCCAGGAGTTACAATGGAGTCTTCCCTAATTTCTCATTCTTAACTCACTTTTATATTATTCCTTTATGTCTAGGTGGAGATTGAGCGACTTTAGTCACACATCTTACTCAGCGAGGGGTGGTCGTGCCTTGACGGGGGGTGTCTCAGGATAGTACCTGAAATAACCTGGTGGTGGGAACACGCGTCAGTCCAAGGAGAGTGATTTCGCCATGGTTGCTGATTCGACAGCAGGACATCTTTCTTTATCTCCCTTGGTTTTCAGCTGCTGTGCGGCTTATCAGCTGGAAAGCACCACCAAGCTCCCACCTCTGCGAGGATTTCGACTGAGCCTGGCGGCTAGATCTCCCCTCTGCTCCGCCCTCCGTTTAGTCCCGCTTGGGTTGCACTGTGTGTGGGAGGTCGGGTGCGCCGACCGCGTTCCACACGGGAGTAACAACCGTGTTTTCCCTTGCAACTTCCTTACCGGTATCTTTGTACCCCCCGTCATTTTCCCACGCCGCCCCTCAGCCATTCCCGCCCCTCAGCCATTCCCGCCGCCCGCCGCGCGGGGGCGCTGCAGGGCGAGCCGCGCTGGCCCCGCCCCCTTGCCGGCGCGGCCCCGCCCCGGAAGCGCTGCCGGAGCGGCCCCCGGCCCCGGCTCTGTAGCGGCGGCGGGTGGGAGGCGGCCGTGACTGAGGGGGCGCCGCCATGGAGCACATCCGCACCACCAAGGTACTCCCGGTGCTGCTGCACGGGAGAGGGGCGGCAGGGGAGCCGCGGTAGCTGTGGGGCCGGGAGGGCCTGCCCAGCCCGGCGCGTCCGCTGCGGGCGAGGGCGTTGTTTTCCCTCCCTCCTGCTGTTTTGTGGCTGGTGCCTCCCCGCGAGGGGCTCTGGAGCGGCCCGTGCCGCTGGAAGGGGTGCAGGGCTCGGGGCGTGCTGCTCCGGTGGGGCTCCGTGTCTGTAATAAGGGGAGGACGCAAATAATCCGGGTGTAGGGGTTTTTGTGGTGAAGTGGGGAGCAGGAGAAGCGAGCTGGGAGAGGATTGAGTTGTTTTGTGTGCTCTGGATATGGTTTCGTGCAGCTTTTTCTACTTTTGGAGGCAAATCCGTTGTGAAAACAACGGAATTGTTTCTTCCTTTTTGAAGACTCCAGCGTGTGTTGTTAAATACGCAGGCCGTCAGTGCATGTGTAATGTGTTAGGCTATTCAAAGGATATCAGCTATGCTGTAGTTGACATTTTGGACTTCTCTGACTTTTATTTCCTATTATTAGTATGTTAGTATTCTTTGTATAATGAAGGTGCAAAAGGAAGGTCTTTCTTCTTGTTGTGACTAATTTTTAAGTAAGTTTTTAAGTCACAGCTTTTATGGAATTAAATTTCTAACAGTGTTTTTCTCACCTTGCTCATCATCCCTGACTGCAAAGGTTGCTGAAAAGACTCCCCCTGTCTGTTGAGTCCTGGAAATGGTCAAGTGATTAATTCCTGAACCTGGTAGTCTGATTTTAAAGTAGATTTATAGATATGTTTAGAAAAGGAGTGTTCATATTTCTATTCAAGTAGTAGATTTATAACCAATAATTACATAAAGGAACGGCCTTTTAGATTTTTTTGAGCAATAGCTTATATAACTTTTATATAAATGTGTACAGCTACTTTTATTTTTCATATACATGTGTATATGTGAACCAGAAGGAAGGTCTCTGATGAAACTACTGTTAGTGAGACTTTATTAGTCTTGCACCACGCTGACAGATTGGAGGTAAAGTTTCTTTATCAGCGTGTTTATTTATAAACATGAAAGTCCTTGTTTGGAAACTTAATATTGTATTGTTACAGCCAGTAGCTGATTTTGAAATGAAAGCTAGACTAAAGCCAATGAGTCTTTATGATTAGGGTAGCTCTTTAAGTTTCAGACCTGAAATTGAGACTAGAAAGGCTGCAGGTCGCTCGCTGACTTCCTTGCATTGGATTGTGTTTCTGCATGGTTTTGGAGCCCTGCTAGGGAAAAAAGTACTTCATGTAACAATATAACTGAAGAGAGAAATGAGCTCTGTATGCAATTTGTAAAATACAAGACTTACTACTTGAAGGAATTATTTTTATAATTCATACAGAAAAAATTATACATTCTAAAAAATTGGTGTCATGGTTAGAAATAGTGTGATAATTTCTTTTGATACAACTGTGCTTGTCGCTTAGCTTTTTGTTAGCTGTTGGTTTATCGAATATCTAGATGGATTAAAATGCATATAAGTGAGCATTGCAGGTATAGGAAGCAAGAAAAGTACAGTACAACCTGCACTGTGGGTCTTAAAAGTTCAGTTTGTGTGTAGGTTCAAGTTGGATCTCATGCCAGCTGTTCTGAGACATCCCTGCTTTGTCTAATCTGATGGCATTCCTGTTTTTTTCAGTTTAGTTGAGTAAAGTCATAGTGAAATAAAGTTGAAATAACAGTGCAGTCTTGCATAAATTAACTGCTGTACAGGGCAGCTGTTATCCCCAGGTGAAGGTCATGGAATGGGTTTTATACCTCCTGCAACTTCAGTTTGCTGGGAATGTTGAAGTTAAAATTTTCTTAGAACTGTCAGCGCAGCTACCTGAAATTAAGTTAAGCTTTTTGTGAAATTAAACTGTCCAACAGATTTATGTTGAATAAGTAAGTGAGGTCCACTTAAAAATGACTTCTGAGAGTTTTATATTTACACAGCTACAAGTGATCAAACTCAATTTATTAAGCGTGGCGGTGAAATTAAGAATATGTGGTTTTACCATGAATCTTTATAGTATCCTTAAGGATATTTTAAAGCAAAATGTAGTAGAAAAGACTGAAAGTTCTTCAGTCAAATCTGTTTGCTTATTTGAAGTCAAATCTGTTTTAGTGAAAATACTGCTGGATTTTTTCTGGAGATGGAAAGCTTTGCTTAGTTTGCTAAATCAAATTAAACAGCAAAAGAAAAAGGTGTATAGTAAGCTGAGTACTCATTTAAGCTGGCTTGAGTCAGGTTTAAATGAACGTGTCATCTATGGAGGCTGAATCTAAACAGCGTTTCAGTTCTCTTTAAGAAAAGTATATCTGTGACAGCTTACAGAATTCTTGAAGACTTTACCTATGTAAGTGGAAGCTGGAGCACTAATGCCTGTCCTAGAAAAACAGCTTTGAGAAAAGCTGCCTTGTTACACGGAGGAGAAGGAAACCTCGAATGCCAGGAGTTTGTGGGTTGTGTTACTGGAACAAAGCTGGAGCAGTTTCTGTGCACTTCTCAGTTTGCTGGGGGGTGCAGTGCCAGGTACCTGAGCAATTACTGCTGCAGATCTGCCCAGTATGAATTCTGTGTTTTGGCTGTGGTGTTTTCACTTAGGCCACTCTATACCTGAGGACTGATAACCTTGGTGGTTTCAGCATAATGTATTTTGAGGTACTGATGCATGTAGTTTCCAATTTTTTTGCTTTCTACACTGAAGTCTAGAATATTATCGTAGTGCTGACTTCCAGTATATATTGGTATTTCCGTCATTCTATTTTGTATTCATTAAGTTGGTTTTTTAACTTTCAAAAGCAAAATTAGGCCTTTGTAGATCATAAGAAGTACCTGAATTTTTTTAATGTGCCTTTAGTAGTTAAATACTAGGTAATTTTCTACATAGGAATTAAGAATTGCTTGACATCAGCACAGTAGATGTGGGGTCTCCTTGTCGCCTCCTCTGGGTGCTGGTCTTGCTGGTGTGGAAGTTTTTGGAGTTCTGCCATGCGTTTAATGGAAGCACAGAGCTTTAACTTGGCATTAATGAGACAGTGCTGCCAAGAAATAGAGGAATGCGTGGAGATAAGCCATTTGCCACACTCCTTTCCTGTTCTTGCACACAAAGAATCGTGTAATGCTTGGTTCAAATAAGGCACTCTGTGGAGCCCATGGAGTTAGAAGGAGCAGATAAAATGCAGGCTATCTGGAAAAAATTTTTCTTTTGAAATATTTTCCGTAGGGTTGAGATAACAATGTTGATGGAATACCAGAAGGAGTCATCGGCCCTTGTGAGGCTCAAGCCTGAATTATCAGCTTCAAGTGCCAGCACAGTCCTTGAATTTCTAGGAGGTTTTTTTGTTATTGTTAGTATAATGCTTACATTTAATTAAGAATGTATTTTGACTATGAGGCAAAGTTATAATATAGATTTTTGAAGTTGGGGCATTTATAAAAGACAGTACATAGCTAAAGTTGAAGTCAGGAGAGCATAATCTTTGTGACTTTGAGTCTGCAGACAGCCCATAAAGCATGTTGCAGAGATCAGCTGTTAATTCAGTGCTGGCATCTTGATAACAGGAAATTGTTAGTGTATGTTTGCTGTATTTTGAGGAAGCAGCCTAAAAGCTTAGTAATTAGTAAGTCTTACTTTTAAAAAACCTGAAACTAAAAAAAGCTCAATACTTTTGTAGTGAAACAGGATATTTGAACTAGTTGGTCTCAAAGCTTGTGATCACTATAGTTTGGCCCGAATAGCCCTGTGTGTGCTGTGTTATGTTTCCTACCATTTTCAAAATTATTGCACAGACTGACAAAGCCTTTGCTAAGTTAGGATTAAAATTTCTGTAAAAATTAAAAATTAAGTTTTATTCCCCCCTCTCCTTTTTTGTTACAGGTAGAGCAAGTGAAATTGCTGGATAGGTTCAGCACGAGCAATAAGTCACTGACAGGAACTCTGTACCTTACAGCAACTCATCTGTTATTCATAGATTCAAGCCAGAGAGAGACGTGGGTAAGGATACTGAATGCTTGTGGCTTAAAGGCATGGGTTCTCCAGACGCATTTGCTCTTCCTGATCTAAGGTTGAATTTGTTTACTAAAATGTTCTTAGTTGTTCTCTCTACTCTCCTCCTTCATGGTATCATAATAAGTTAATGATTCACAGATTATACTGTTGCGTGACACTGCTGCAGTTGAAATCAGGTCATGTTGAAAATTTTGACTTTTCCTCAAGATGCTGTAATTCCTTCTGTAGTCTTCACTTGTATTTCTGAATATATGTGTGGTGGTTTTCTTTAAGTAACTGACTTATACCATAATTCTGGGGCAGGAGTGGGAGATCTGATACGTAGGTTAAGCATCAGGTTTAAAATTTCAGAGTTAACTTACCTTGTAATTAGATGGTATCTAGGTTAAATGAGATAGCAAAAATCCTAAGATCTCAGGTTTGGTGGAATACTGAAGATAACATGCACTTTTTTAGAGCAGTAAGCAGCTGTTTCTTCACAAGTATTTGTCTCTGGAATAAAAGGTTTCAGATGGGGCTGCAGCTTCTTGTTGACCATTACCAGTGTTGTGCAATCAGAGGGCTAGTACAGTAATTCCCATTAGTTTTTATGCTCAGTGCCCTGATGGCACATACACAGTGCCCTGATGTGGGCATCAAGTTGTGGTTCCCACTGGAGCCCAGCCACCTGACTTGAGTTAGTGCCTCAAGTCTTTCATCCTCCAGGATGAAATATCATCTCCCTGGCTGTGGTTAATTTTTTTTTTTCCTGTAGGTGTATTTTCCTGGATTACCCTTAATCCTGTATCCTAGTTATCTGACTGAGTGCCTCATGGTGCTTTCAAGAAAATTTATTTTTCTATTATTTTTTTCTTGGATGCAATGTACAACTTTGTACAAACCAAACTGTTATCCTTTCATACCAAATGAATTTTTGTGGAGAACATGATTCAGAAGCATTACTTGCTTGCATCTCCCTATGGGCTGCATTAAAAGGGTTCATTTTGGGGAAATTGAACTGCATTTCTGATGATAGTGCAAGTACCATGTATAATTACCATAATGTCTCCAAGACAGTCTCTTTGTAAATGCATATTTGGCAGCATAGTTCTCAGATGCCTGTCAAATTCTGATCAATGTTTAAGAGGATTTGATTGCTTCAGTGAGGTAATTGAAATTCTATCACGAACATCTTGTTCAGTTGAGGTAATGTATCTGGGCCTTTCTTCCCACAGTTGAACAGCTGTTATTTTCCATGTATTTACCGAAATCTTGTGTAGATTTTCCACTCAGATGAATCTACAGAAGGCTTTTGTATGTCCATTGCTATGACAGTTCTGCTAAAGTAATCATTTAGCTGAAATAATAATAATTTGTGTGTGTGTGAGTAAACCATGTCTCTTTTATCATGTTTATCTAATACAGTAGGTAATATAGGAGATGTTTTTCTTACGTCCTGTTCCTTCTGTAGATGTTAAATACTGGAATTCTGACATCTTCAGGGTCTTCTTTATCTTTCATACATTGAATTCTTTTCCCTTACTTGCTTTATTTTGTCTGAAAAATTCTGAAGTATGTTCCTGTAGATCCTTTAAAAAAGTAGATATCCTGTCTGGACACTGCCTAATGAGATACAAGCCTGTCAGTTAACAAAGTTAAAAGAAGTTAAAAGAAAACTGAACAACCACACTGGAGTTCTACATCTCACTTTTGCATTTAGAAGGATGTTTAGTGTGTCTTACAAACACTAGGTAACACTTCATAATGACAGAAGAGAATAATTAAAATTTTATAAATTTGAGCATGCTGATCAAAATGGCGTTCCTGGATTTCTGTTTCTAAATGTATTTCTTTTTATAACTGACTGGCAAAATTAGTCAAAATCCATATTCAGCATTGCTTAGTGTGTTGTCTTACATCTGCTGATCTAAATAGTGCACTGTTCTTATTTTTCATCAGCATGCTTACTCTATGAGTTTTTGTATGTCACAGATACTACATCATCACATTGCTGCAGTGGAAAAACTTCCCTTGACTACTTCTGGCTGCCCCCTTGTCATCCAGTGCAAGAACTTCAGGATAGTTCACTTTGTTGTACCCAGAGAGAGAGATTGCCATGACATTTATAACTCTTTGCTTCAGCTGTCAAGAACAGGTAATACTTGTAGCCGTAAAAGGCTTTGCCGTATATGCATGGATAACAGGTTGGGGGGGGTGTGTGTGTGTGAGTAAACCATGTCTCTTTTATTTATTTATTTTTAAACATGCGTTATGTAAAATCTTACATGGATTTGGTATATAAATAGTTTTTTTGATCAAATATTAGTCTGCATAAAATTTTAGAAGCTGTGTTGTCTGGCTTTTGTATGTCAGTGATGTTCCTTAACAGAATTAGAGATCCCTTTATTATTTTTTTTGCATTTCTAATGTTATTCCTGAAATTGTGATTATAAATGTGTATAATCTCTCTTAATTGTGTGTTCCATAGATAAAAAACCCACTAAGCAAATCTGTTGTTACTAATTTCACACAGTTTCAGAAATAAAGCTGAAATTTTGATGCTAGAATAACATTGCCAATTCAACGTTACAAGAGACTTCTCTCACTTAGTATGGTCTTTTGCATTTTCTGGTTTTTGCTTAGAACAGTGCAAAATGTCATCTGTGATAAGTAAATAACATACTAGGAAAAAAAATTTTGAAAGCTTTTCTTTTTTAAGGGAAACTTTAAAGCTTACTGTTTTTAAGGTCAGTAGATGTAAATTTCAGTTCTTCCCTCCCAAAATAGTTTGTTCTTTCAGTTCCTGTGAAGTTTTCTAATAATTCTACCTTTTGCCTTAAGTTTGTCAGTCTTCGTTTTGTGACCTGTGCTTTGCCCTTACAGCTTTAGAAATGTCTCTTCTGAAATAGGTCAAGCGCACTCAGGAAAATTTTCATAACCTACCTCTGACTAAATATCTGTAATTGTGTCAGTTAACTGTAGGATAGTTGCAGAATAGATATGTCAAAGGTGTCAAATATCTATTATTTAGTCCTGCTTCTGTGAATTTTGAAGCCTGAGACTTTCTCTCCATTACATATTCTTTACCTTTTAGCAAAATATGAAGAACTCTATGCCTTTTCTTATAATCCAAAACAAAATGAATCTGAGCAAGTCAAAGGTTGGCAGCTTATTGATCTAGCAGAAGAATATAAGAGAATGGGAGTGCCAAATGCTTACTGGCAGTTGTCTGATGCAAATCGTGATTACAAGGTAAGTGTAATGGAAACACATTCTGCTCTGCATCTGTTTCTGATGAGGCCTACAGAAAACAGCCTAATACTATGAAATCACTTGGCTTGCAATATAAGCAAAAACTTGTGGGGAGGGAGAGTTAACTCCTTAATCAGTGTGCAATCTCACAACTTCCTAATTAAGGATTTTCCCAAGGCCTCATTGAGACAGTATGTGTGTACGGATGCATGGGTTCTTTGGGATTTTTTGGAGAGTATACTTACCTGTTTGAAGCCCAGCCCCAGTGATTCTGGTGCTCTGCAGCTTTGTGATCTCTCTCTTAACTGGGCAGGATTCTACTTTAGCATTTGCAGTGCTGGTCGTGGTGGTGTGGCTGATTCTGAGATTAGATTTCATCTTACTTTGTAGTCTGCAAATATTTTAAAAAGAGGGAAATAATCCCAGTGTTTTATTTGAAACACATTCTTAGCATTTCTGCTGCAGAGTTGCATTTTTGAGAGTGAATGCTGGTATGGTGATGATTGGCTGTGTAACTTGGATACCAGTTTGTACTACTTTATCCATGGCTTGTCTCTTTTGAGTTATTTACATGTGTATAAAGCAACATGGTAGTGTTAATCCTTTGTGTCTTAATTCACCTTACATCTTTCAAATTGAATACAATAAGACTAGGATAGGCTTTGTGCCTTGCCCATAAAATCCTTTTTGTGTATGTGTCTTTCAGATTTGTGAAACCTATCCTAGAGAGCTTTATGTTCCCAGAACTGCAAGCAAGCCCATAATTGTTGGTAGCTCCAAGTTCAGAAGCAAAGGAAGATTCCCAGTGTTGTCATATTATCATAAAAATAAAGAGGTATAGTGTGACTTCCTTTTACCGCAAATATGCGGAAAAGTGTTTCTCAACACTTGGCAGTAGTTCAAGGGTTGGTAAGGAGGTTCAAGTATAGTGACTTTTGTGGCAAGGGTGTGACTCAGGATAACCCTGAATACAGCTGACAGCAGTGGTGCCTAACAGGATGCTGAGTAAGCCCAGCCAGTTTAAAAGAAATCCTTAAATAATCAGTTGATAATCAGTTGAATCTCCTAAAGTTTTCAGAAACTAAAGTTAAGGTAACTGAAGATAGCTTTCTGTTAAGGGATCTATCTTCCTTGACATATCAGGAATAAAATCTGTTAGGTCAAAATGGTGGGGAAAAAAGCAAACAAAAACAATGATGAACCAACAAAATAACAGAATTGGTTCCTTAAGGAGTTATTTGCAAGGGAAAAAACCCTACAGAGTAGGAAATAAGATTTTGCAGAGAGTGATGTAAAGCAGCATGTACCAGTCTCAGCTGTGGAAGGAGAGAAGGACTGTCACCTTGCTGAGTTAAGAACTTGACTGATGAATGTGAAGCTACTACATGGATTTAAACATAATTATGTTATTATTTAAACATTAGAAGATGTACCTGATGCCTTCTGAAATACAACATATCATTGAAAATTACATAACAAAAATTACATTAGATGATAACAAATTGCACTTGCAGTAATAAAATCATGTCTGCATTAGTAAAACCACACATAATTCATTCCATATTAGGGGAGTAGCTTGCTTTCCTAAAGTGTAATTTTTCCAGCCTGTACTTTTGTGAGTTTTTACGTCCTTTATATAAACTGATACCTTGCCCATGTAGATGAACCTGAAAAGCTGTTTTGATGAACCTGTGGATTTAAGGTGTAGGTACTGTGTTTTAAGGTTTCAAGGAGACGTGCTTAAAAAGTTGGAACACCTGAATTTTATTCAGTTTTCTGGTGCTGTCGGCTGAGCGAAACAATTTGTTTCAGTGTCTTTTGAGATTCTGCAAAGCACTTCAAGTACAGGCATTAAACTGATGCTAATTTGTTCTTTGTTGTCTCTGGTAGGCTGCAATTTGCAGATGCAGTCAACCTCTCTCAGGTTTCAGTGCCAGGTGCCTGGAAGATGAGCACATGTTGCAAGCCATCAGTAAAGCAAATCCTTCAAATCGATACATGTACGTCATGGACACCAGGCCAAAGGTAGGTACTTTAAGTGCCACAGACAAGCTTCTCCTTCTGAACATTAGAGTACTGAGATATAGTGTAATTCTGAAAAATGTGGAGTCAAGTATAAGCAAAAATGTTTTAAAGATAAGGTTAGGCCTCCCTATTCAGGTATTTAATTACCTGCTTTCTTAAAGAAGTCAAACCTGTTCCAGTAGTCAGCTAGAATCCACTGAATAGAAGCACTGAATATGCTTCTGAACTTTGAGAGGTGCATATAAAATATACTGAAATCATAGTTAAGAAGTGAATAGTTGAGTAGGATCCAAGTAATTTAAGTGTTTGAAATGAAATTCATGAAATGGTGAGCTGTGATGGGGTTTCTTTTGGAATGGGAGAGAGTACTATGTTCTGTGTACATGACCTGTACAAACTGTCTCAGGAAGGAGGAAGTGAGGGAAATTCTGTTGTAGCATTCTGAGGTCGTCATAGAATGGCTTGAGTTAGAAGGGGTCTTAAACATCATCTCCAACCCCTCTGACCAGGTTGGTCAGAGCTCTGTCCAATCTGGCTTCGAGCACTTCCACGATCCACAACTTCTCTGGGCACTGTTTTCCAGTGCCTCACCATCATACTTCATCACTGTTTAATTAAATTAAATTCTGTTATTTTATTAAGTTGAATTATGTTATGACCTGTGTTACAATGTGTAGGTAATTCTCACTCTTTAGACCCATCTGCATTTCAATTAGTATTAATTTCGCTTAGGTGGCTGAACATAGGAGCTGAAAATGTCTGGGTCTTACTCTTTCCTTTGTAGATGAGTTGTTTTGTAGTGTCTTTGCTCAGAAATGTTGGACACAAGTAAAGGTTTATTAATTAGGAATATGGAGAAGAGAATAGAAATTACTAAATGCATTATTCAGATATGTCAGTTCTAAATATAGGCTATTTCTTTTTTTTAATATACTGTCCCTTTCTTACACTTCAGTGCTTTCAAGTTGATTTGCCACAAACTGTGTATTAGAATCTGTTTGTACTATGTGCTCTTGTGTTTTTTTCCCAATATATTCAATTGAAATTGCTTGACTTCTGTTTCATAGTTTGATATTTTTATTCCAAGTAATGTTTTTCAGTATCTTTCTTTTCCTCTTTTAAGCTTAATGCAATGGCTAACAGAGCTGCTGGGAAGGGCTATGAGAATGAAGACAACTACTCAAACATCAGGTTCCAGTTTGTTGGCATTGAAAATATTCATGTAATGAGATCTAGCTTGCAAAAACTCCTGGAAGGTATGTTTTAACTGTGCTGAAATAGTGTATATGAAAACAGGATACATGCTTTTTGAAGTCTTTAATAGTAGCTTACACAAACTGCACTGACATTTCAATGTTTTATTCCAGCTGTGTGTTTAGTACCAGTTTGCTGTGCTCTGTGGTAACGAATTACCTTAAACCTCGACCTTCAAACTGTAAACCCAACTGAATGGAGTTATTTTGAAGAAAATTGAATGGCACATATGTCTTTAGTGAACTTTATTAGTATGTCAGTGAGAAAGACTGCTGTGTTTTCCAAGTGTGTGTCTGTAGATGTATTTTCATTTACAGAGTATCAGTTCTTCAAGGAGCACTTTGTTCCACAGAATGCACAATAAGCATATGGATTGTACAAAATTTGAGCTCTTTGACCTGGTGAGCAGCTTGCGTGCTTGTAGGTGTTTGTAGAGATGGGCTAGGGGGAAATGTGAGCCACTTCACCATACCACTGCCTGTCTCCTGGTGGTGAAAATGGAGAGGCAGAAGTGTGTTCATAATTCTGTTAGTATTTTATTTAGGTATACAGCTGAGAGAAAATTTAAGACATTTTGTGGATACTAATACTGAGATTAGAATACAGTGGCAGAAGTGAGGCTTCCACACCTGACAGACAAGACATGTGTAAGTGCTTGGCTTCTAGAATTATGCAAGTGTTTCTAGTCACGGAGAAGGTTTGAGCTTGTATGGAAGCCTATTTTGATGAAGGGATTCTGACTACATTAATGAAGAAATCTTACAGACTAGTGGTGTAGTCTTCACTTTGATTGATCCTGGGTGTGCTGCCAACCTATTCTTCAGGCACTCTGCACAGAATCCTACTGAGCTTTGATAATATGTATCTTTCTGGTTATTCCTGCATGTGTTTTTTCTAAAGGAAAGATAAGACACGTGGTCCTCAGCTTGATTTTTGAGATTTGGCATAATCTCCTTTTCTCTTACTAATACGTTCAATTCTAGAAAACTAGCTAATAAATCTTGATTGTTATTTTTATTAGGAGGCCTGCTCCTGTGTAATGTCTGATGCAGAAGTGTGTGCATCACACAGTTAAGCTTCACAGACTTCATATTCCTTCCATTTGGATCGGCATCCCACCAGCAATACTTACTAAATATGTGTCTGTAACTTTCTTTAAGGATGGACTGTTTTAGTTTTTCCTTGTGTGGAGAATTGGTTTGTTTAAAGACTATTGAACAAAATCATGAGTGATCTCTATTGCTTGTTTTCCACATAAGGTTTTTGGTAAACGAGCACAGTTGTTCTGCCTCTGTTCAGTCTGAGTCTATGATTCACTAGAGTTGTGCTGAATTCCACTCTAGAAGTGGGAGCATCTTCAGGGGTAGGAAGGACCCCTAAAATTTAGGGCTGTATGCAATAATTTACTCTTCAGCCCCATGTAGAAATGTGCTATTGGTGGGATGATCAGGAAGAAAATGCCATGAAAATGGCTCATAGCTTGAAATGAGGAAAATACCATTTAGCTTCTGTGTACTCACTTCCTCTGGATGTGCTGAACTGAATGTTCTCAAATCAGAGCGTGATACCAATGACGTTGTTTGTTCAAGCACCATTGTAACTGGGACTGCCCTCAGTTGTGTGGGCTTTTTATACCAAACAACTGTTGTTCATTGTTTGGTGTGTGTCCTGCTCCTTGGCTCTGTGTCTGCCTGATTTCCTTCAGAACCTAATGATTCCACTGGCAAGCCGAATGTGAGACACAATCCTTCCCGACATCCTTTTGTGATGGGACTACACCATGGAGCATGCTAGGGGGATTTACAGTCTGTTCTTCATTTTAGGTTCAGCTGTTACTTAAATACCTTGCATGCAGTGGTTCAAAACTTTTCTAAAATAGTTTTCTTCAGCGTGAACATGATGACTCTGCGCGCCCCCACCCCCAAAAGGAGCAGGCTACAAAACTCATGGGAGAAACTTCCATAGGCTAAATTTGTAGCTGTGACATTAAATACAAAGTTCAGTTTTTATGTATTTAAATTACAATATTGCATAACAGAAAAGATTGAACTCTGATAAGCAAAAGGATTTTATGTATATCAAGAGGGAGCATTTCTGCAGAAAATATTTGGGGAAAAGGCTCAACAGATGCTGTGATCTGTTGCGTATGTTTTGGTGGTAGAAGTGTGTTAACTGAGAGGGTTTTGAGTTACATGGAGTATTCTGTATAGGGAAAGGGATTATATAGGGTTTTTTATTTGTTAGAAAACAACCTCTGCCTGCAACCTGCTGTGCTTCACTCTACAGGTCTAGTCACCTCCTGAACTGCTGCCTGAGGCTTTGCTAGTAGTGTAAATAAGGACAATCAAACAAGGGAACATTGAGGTTTTGGGGCTTATGTCCATGTAGGGCTCGTGTTTTTTATTATGGGATCCACATAGGCAGAACCATCTTGAATCATATTTATTGTGAAGTAGCTGAATTATCTTAGTGGTACTATAAATGGTACCATCAATCATCTTTGACCTTTTAGAGGACCACAAGGAACTGGAAAATAACTTTTTTCAGCATATAAGAATTTGAACAGTATCAATGCAATTGATTTAATCACCAACTAGTATAAAATGCCTGTGTTAATTCACAGAAATGGAGAGTAACTCTTGGGGCTCAACATATGTGTTCCTAGCTCTGCCTCGTTTATAAAAATATAGAAATCTAGCTAGAAAGGGGAAATACTAGTGATGAAATATTTCTGCCGAGCTGAAAATTGTGATCAAAAGCAGATTTTGACAGCAGTGTCTGGGTGAAAACAAACTGAGGGCTGGAAGCCTGTTTATTTTCTAGCTGGAAAGCTTGTGCTTTATACCATAAGTTACAGAATGTGTGAGTGTGCTGCCATGAAGAATATCTCTAGACATGGCTTCGTCTGTCCAGTTCCTTCCCTGCAGATGTTTGAATTTCCAGTTACTTGACTATTTTCAGTTTCTTTCCTTTACCATAGAGTGGTGGACCTGTTTGTGTACTGTTGTGACTGATCAGGTGTATGGAATCACTGGTATAGAGAATGACTTGATCCATTCAGCTAGCTCACATTCTCATCTGATTTCCTCCATGTGCTAGATCTTTTGGAAGCAGAACTCTTGCCTAATGATGCCTTTCAAAGACAAGGGAAAACTAGCTTGCTTTTACTTCTTTTACTGATATTTACAGACTAACCTTTAAAAGTAGGTCTTCCGTCCTGGGATTTCTTGGTGTTTTGTTACCTCATTGTGCTGTGGTTTGCTAGATAGTTTTGTAGATGGTGAAGATCTGTGGGTTTTAGAAAAGGTGCTGCAGTGCTTACTTGGAAGCCTGCCATTCTTTCAGTGGTCAGCAGCACCTGGCACTATGAATCTTCCTGAGCAATGGGAAGTGTACCAAAATTTGTTTGGCTGAAAGCTGAGAAGCATCTAGTACAGATACAGGAAAGCTCTTTGAGGCAGTGGTTTGAGTTTACAGCCCTCATTACATCAGGGGACTTGATTGAATATGAAGTTGCATCTCAGAATGATTTGGTGAATTTTGTTCTCTACTTTTGCTGCTGACTCACTTCCTTCCATGATCAGAGATACGGATGATTTTGCAGCTGTTGTATCCCTACTGCTGACTTTCATCTACAGAACTTTATTTTCATCTGGGGCCCAATGCTTTAGAATCTTAAAATCGTTTAAGTTGAAAAAGACTTTTAAGATCATCAAGTCCAGCTGTTAAGCTTAGTGGAAAGTAGGCTTCCACTGTGGAAGAGGCAGGTATTTTTGTAGCTGGCAGCCTTGGGTGTCTTCTCTTAGAGTTATATAGCTGAAGTTATGTTAGCCAGCAATTTTTTTTTTTTTAATTGCCTGAAGTTTGTCTTGTTCGGACAGTAATGTAACTGCGTGAGTTACTATTCAAAATTGTACAAGAACCAGGTTATCTGTCTCACATGTGAATTGGTGTCTGTGAGAATCTTTCAGTCTGCCTCTGCATTTCTTGCTGCTGCACTGCAAGGCATCTTTCCTTTAATTTGAGTTCTTTGCCCTCTGAATTGACATTGTTGTTACAGGATCCAGGTATATTAGGGAAGAATGGTAGAGATCAGTCAGAAATGTACTGTGTCAAGTCCGAAGGTAGACAAAATCTCAATGGATTTGATTTCATCCCTGTGTTCTTGTACTGCACTTACTTTATTCTCCTAAGCAGGGTGGAAGTGATGAAACTCTGGCAGTGTGACTACTCTGAACTGTGTGTATTGTCTGGATGCAGCTACTTCCCTACTACTAGTAGTAATTAAGTATTTCCAGGAAGTCTTTGGCATTTGCATTGCCTTCCTTGGTAAGACAAGAGTAAGGCTTCCTAGTGGGGATAACCAGGGTGTTTACTTGGAATGTCATTTTGTCAAAAAGGCACAAAGATCTTACTCTTGTCGCTCGTGGTTATGTAGTTCTACAGAGTTGAATTCTCACTGGACAACATTTTGTAGTACCCCTCCCTCAACCATTTGATTAGAAATCTTTCAGGAAACCACCACTCAATTTAGAACATAGCGTGTTAGAAACAATGTGCAATTATTCTTCTTTCCACATTGCAGGGTGTACGTAGCTGCAACTGCTTAAGGCTTTTTAACTTTTGGTTTCTTTCAGTCAGTGGCACAAGGGGTTTGTCTGTCAACGACTTCTTGTCTGGTCTGGAGAATTCTGGATGGCTGCGTCACGTTAAAGCTGTGTTGGATGCTGCTGTCTTCCTAGCCAAGGTAACTTGCATGCTGCATCTTTATTTGATGGGAAGTTGAAACCTACCAGAAAAATTATGCTTAATATTATGTAATGTGTAAAATTCTGCAACTGACCTTTTTGGAGGTAGGTGCTTGGTATATATACCAGTACATATGCTGGTTAAAGTATTACGTGTTTCTTTATGATTAGAGATACTAAATATTCCAGCTAATGTTCTGGGATTTTTGAATGCTATTTGATCAAATGGTTGGGAGACAAAGGGATTCTTATACTTCCTGGTTCTCTAGATATTTTTAAAAGGTGTAACCAGTTTGGTGGTGGATGGAACAAACTATCATTTAGTGTACCCTTAAAAATAGAACTGGGGCAGTGATTGTAGAGCAGCCAAGGTAGCTATGCTGACTTCATTTGGCAAGGAAGTAGGACTCTGTGAATAATTCAGAGGAACAATTCCCTTTGCCAAGCACTTACGAAGCCAAGGGCTTGATCTGATGGGAGTGGGTAAAGAAAAAACGGGATCTTTGCTTTTGCTAGGTGAAATAATGAGTTATCTCAGTTAAAAATGGGTGATGGTCCTAAAGATGAGCCTCAAAAATGTCTGAGCCAACAGAAGCTGATTTCTCAGCCGAAGCTAATAAGCACTTCCTAGGCCTTTACTTTCATGTAGCATAATGATGACCAAGTGGTATCTTTAATGATGTGTTGACGTCATTTGGTTTTTTTTAATCTGTACTCTGTAATGTGCAATATAATTTTGTTAGGTTTTCTTGTAGATTTAGTTTTATAAGGGAGAGAGAGAGAACTGGGAACCCCTGTAGAGGTTAGGGTATGCAAAGATGGTAGTGGATTTTCTTTTCTTTTTAAGGCGTTTTCTATACTTCCATGAAGAGAAGTTCCTACTTTCTGATAATATTAAATCTTTTCCTCATAGTAAGTATTTTCCTAGCTTTGTTAAATAAGATGGCCTATGCTATGAGTTGGAAATAAATGTAGAGTTTTTATTTATTTGTTTTTGACTTCTGTCTGGAAAAGAACATTGATTGAGGAACAACTGTGTTTTGCAGGCAATAGCAGTTGAGAGTGCAAGTGTATTGGTGCACTGTTCAGATGGCTGGGATAGGACTTCCCAAGTTTGTTCTCTTGGAGCTCTCTTGCTAGATTCCTATTATAGAACGATCAAAGGATTCATGGTAAGCAGATGTTGAGTTTTTCCTTGGTAAAGAAAAGGTGTAAAATGTGTGTGAAAGGAAGCAGAGTAAAGATAATGATTTTTATTTTTTTTTTTGTAGTTACGAGTGTAAAATGAGACTTGCAGCATATTGATAAATATTTCGTATAGAAATACTTTACTACTTGAAAAAAGCATTTATATAAAATCTAAAAAACTGAAATACAAATAGCGGATTGCCTTAGTCACCCTGCAGAAATGTTGCAATGATTGCCTTTTGCATCCAAACAAGTCCCTTATCTATGACATAGAAGGATTCCAAAGTGCTTATGTGAGGTAGTGCATGTACTAAATAACAGCAGCTTTGTGTTTTATCATTTGTCTCCAAAACAACATTTTTAAAATCTAAAAATGACAATTCCCCCAGTGATACAGGCTTAAAGATGTCTAAGCAATCTCAATTTCTTAATCTTTTTATGGAGAGAGAAGAATTTCAATATGATTATTCCAAATTTTAGACTAGGAAAATCAACAGTGTCCTTCAGTGACAAGGCAAGGTGTTAAGGGAACTCCTCAAGGATAGTACATAAAACTAGTTCAATGTATTGGCTAGAACTAACTGCCACAAATGTTACAAACATTGAAAGTGAAGTTGAGAAAGAATTAGAAGAGGATTAGTGTATTATAAATAGTGAGAATGTGTGTAATCTTTAGGGAAGTAATTTAATCTTTTTGGGTTTTGATTAATCCTTGCTTTCAGCTGAATTTCTGTGAAGGTCCTCTGTTCTTTTTGGTGCTTGATAGTGTGACCAAACTGATAAAACAAGCTAGTGTTGATATTAACAAACTTACTGCTATAAATGTTAGAACCTATTATGTGGTTTTATGTAAACTATGATAGCAGGCATGTAATACTAAAATTTTTCCTATTCTTTACCATAGAAAGTTAATAAACTACTACTAAAGTCATGCAACACTTTTCTTAAAATTATCAGTTATCTGATTAGCAAGTTGCTTAACTTTTTTTACTAGTTTCAGAAATGTACTTTGAGAATCTCATGAAAAACTTCCAAGAAAATAAAGAAGCTACAAAGTGAGAAATAGTTCTTTCTACTGTACCTTATTGGACTCAGATTTAAAGTATAATGTATCGATAACCTGTGGGGTTAATACTGTAGGTGTAAGATTGAGTAATATTTTACATGAGGTTTTTTTTTTTTTTTTACTCTCTAGGTCTTGATAGAGAAAGACTGGATCTCTTTTGGGCACAAGTTCTCTGACAGGTAGTTCACTCCTCTGATACAGTAAAGTGTATACAGCGAACCGAACTAAGTATTTTTAAACACAAGACAGCCTGTATATGTTGCATTTCCAGCCACACTGCACCAGTTCAGCAATGAGTAAGCTGTTTTCAGTAGACCAGGCACTTGTCTTGCTGTCTATACTGTATTGCAATTTATTTGAATACCTGTTGGATAATTGATTTATATTGCAGACATCAATTTTTAGTGCTACCGGTGCCTTGCTCTCAGAAGTTGATGACTGCAGCAATGTCTGCACCTATGTATAGACAGTGCAAGACCAATCTAAAGCTACGTCCCAGCTATTTAGGCAATAGGAACACATAGTTTTGATATCTTTAAAGATAAGTTTGCATTTATGTTTACTTTGATGATGAAGTCACACCTACCTTTAGCAGTCCTATATGTTAAGAGTTCTGTTTTTTCCCTTGATCAGCCTGTCATCACCTATGACAATAGCCTTGCTGCTATTTACTGCTTATTAATTTGCTTTTAGCTGGTATACTCCACGGGTTGACTATGACAGTGTTAGACACAAAGGAACTTAACTGTCTTATGTTGCGATTTTGTACTTAATATAGATGTGTGATTACTTATAAGTCAGAAAAACAGGTTAAATATAGACTTATTTCTATTCAAAAATTGCCCCAGTTCTTGAAGTTAGGTGCTCAATTTCCAAATCAAAGCTAGTGTCAAATTAAGATGCTGTCATTTAAAAACAATTGCAGCTAAGACTTTCTTGATTTCTAACTTAAACCAGTTTCAATCTGTTTATGGAATCTTTTTCAGATGTTGTCAGTTGGATGGTGATCCGAAAGAGATCTCACCAGTATTCACCCAGTTTTTGGAAAGTGTGTGGAATCTGACTGAGCAATTTCCACAAGCCTTTGAGTACAATGAAGCTTTCCTCCTTCAAATCCATGAACACGTCCATTCGTGCCAGTTTGGTAACTTCCTTGGAAACTGTCAAAAAGAACGAGAAGAGCTGAAGTAAGCAGGCACATCGTAATGTGTCTTTTGTTTATTCTGGAAGACTAAGAACTTCCGTGAATCTTGTGCGTTTTAGGCTCTGAATAGAGGAAGAATTGGTAGTACTGAAAACTGTGTTGAGCTGCATCAAGGAGCAGCAGTGCTTCTTGTGCTTTTACATGCTGAAGACAGTCTTTCTAATTCTAGGAGAAAATCACATGCTTTTTTTTTCATAGGGGAAGTTAAGGTATCTTTCCTCCTCATCTGTTGGGTTTTTTTTCCCTTCTAAAAGTAGGTAAGCTTAAGTTTGAACGTATCATGTCATTTCCTCTCCCAGTCTCTTTTTAGGTAACCCTAAAATTCTTGCCTGCTCAAGACTACTCAGTTAGAAGTATCAGTAGGATATCTTCCAATGCATTTAGTTGGAAAACTTCTGTGAAGTTTTTATCAGTTCATCTCACACTGTATTTTAAAAGCATTTATTTCAAGTAGGCAGAACTTGCACACCATAAGCAGTATCTTCTGGGTTTTTTTCTTGCAGTCAGTATGTTGACCTCTGTCTCTTTTTGCTTTAAGACTGAAAGAGAAGACCTATTCCTTGTGGCCGTTCCTTTTGGCTGAACAGAAGAAATACCAGAACCCTCTGTATAATCCGGACTTTTCTCCAGAACTAACTCTTTTGGAGCCTAATACAGTATCATTCAATTTTAAGTAAGTTTAAATAAGATACGGTATCTTTTCTTCAGCTCTGTCCTTATCTTGCATAGTTAAACGTGTCTGTTTTGTACAGGTTTTGGAGGAATATGTACCATCAGTTTGATCGAAGTATGCATCCCAGGCAGTCTATGTTCAATCTTATCATGAATACAAGTCAGCAAAATAAGCAACTGGAGGAAGACATTAAAGAACTGGAAGCTGTAAGTATTCCAAAATAAGTGTGTGTACTTGTGACCTGTTATTCAAATTATAGTTGTAATAGTGCTTCTGGCTTTCTCATGAATGTCACTGCTGTATGGCCTGGCACTTACTCTGTGTAATGGTGACTTGGACTTTCACTGTTGGCTTCTATGATCAGTGCTCTAAGGCACTATTTATTCTGCTTTATTAATGAACTATGTTATGTAAAAGTGCTACTATCAAAGCCTTACTGAAGGTAAGTTTCACAGAAACTTAACCTACATTGAACTATCTTGGATAACAAAATATCCATGTAGCTGCAGCTGTGTTGCTAACTAAGGAGACTGAAAATGTTTTATTTCCATTAAAGCTACTAAAATGGAAGCAGTAAGTATTGTCCTTCTTTTAACTTCATATGCAGGTGCATGCTGTTGTAAGCCACCATAATTATGGGTCATGTACATTGTAGTGCTTTTATGAAGACAGGGCTAAATCCAGAGATCAGATATCTATAATTGACTTCTAGGTGCTACAGTAAACAGCCAGGAAAGGCTGATTGATTCATCTGTTACAGTCAGTTAAGGTGCTGAAACTTCAGAATAATACCTTTTAAGGAATGCAGAAGTCTTCTGATTATCAGTTTTAATACTTGTGTGTGGATGGAAATGGTAACACAACTCCTGTATATTATGTTGTGGGGGAAAAGAGGGAAGTACAGCTTTTCTAGGAGGAAAGACTTTATTAAACTAATCCTGCTGTTATGTAATGAATGCAGGTCACTTAATCTAATACTGTTTCAAATCTTAATTTTATATTTAAAAATTTTTATACAATTGAAGCAGCAAGGTGAAGAAAACCCAAGATGAAGCAATCTAAAGTGTAAACAAGATGGAAAGTGGAGTCTCAGCTTTGAATTTTCCAGGACCTCATTCCAAGACGTTAACTTCACCTGAGCCTACATTTCTCACTTGAGTGATGAAGAGATGTTGTTTGAAATCCTGATGTAGACTTTGCTATTGCTGTTGTCATCTATAGAAAGCTGATGTCAAGAGACACTAGTCTTCTGGTTTTAGTCTCAGTTCTAATAAAACACAAACGCATCAAAAAACAAATCTGTTCAGTTAGCTAGTGCAAACTCCCAGTTACTGGGTGAGTGAGTTTGAACTAAAAACAAAAACAAAACAAGCAAACAACCCAAACCATGTAACTGAAAAATCCCTCAATCCAAATCTTTTCTATTCTCCTGCTCATGCTGGCAGGATACATTCTTTTCTCCTTTCCTGTTTTTTAGTTGACATTTTTTAGCGTATTCATGCATTTGAACAAACTGTATTTGCATTTTTTGGATCTAAAGGAAAAGTCTTTTAGAAGGTTTTTAGGAAGGATAGAAGGGCTTTAGGTATCAAACTGCTTTGTCATTAAGAGACTCACGGTCTTTAAGAGACTGCAAGATCCCTGCTTACTACAGTACCGAGGCCTGTCTTCCTCTGCCTCTACTCCAGAAAGTATTCCCATCTTGATTGCAACCAAAGAAGGAGCAGCCCTGGAAGAACCTCTCCTTCTCTAGAGATATTGATAGGTATTCTTTGTCTTGTACTCAGCTGCAAGTTTTAAGCAAACAGTGCTTGTAGCATCTGCTGTAAAATGTGGGGAATAAAGTCATAAGGAATGGTCTAACATTCAACAGTACTGTTACCTATCTAACCTAGGGTATGTGACAGAGTTCTGAAGACACTGACTTGGCCAGCAAAAGAAGGGCATACATTTCCTTTAAAAGCACAATGTTATCAGTAAAGAGTCATGCCCGCTGTTAGTAACTGTTCTTTGTATTTCAGAAAATAAAGCAGAGAAACGGGCAGTTAGATGTGGTCCTTGTGAAGGAACAGGAACAGACGGCTCATCCCGCCCCCTTGGCACTGAAGACCCCTCCGTGCTTCCAGAAGGAGCAGCCGCCGATGCCAGTGAATGACGCCGTGCGAACCATAGAGGGCAGCAACACAGCAGACAACCGCTACAGCGAACTTGTGTCCGAGTTCTCCAAAGCTGAGCCTGCTGTTGTCAGCTTGGAGTACGGAGTGGCCAGGATGACCTGCTAATTGAAATCTGGCACTGTGTTCTTCTAGACTGATTAAATGGAGAGATGGGTCATTTTCAGGATGGGTCTGTGCTGCATGACCAAAGCACGATTTGTATATCAGCAAGTTTTGTTAATGTAGACTAGAACAGCATGCTAGTTGTCAAGTGTTTGCTGTTCTTTTAAGGGGGGAAAAAAGATGTAGTTGTCTTTTTGAAAGAAATAGGGCATTTGGTAAGTAGTGACTAAAAATCAAGGAATGGTATGTCTTTGGACTTAGGTCAGTTTGCACTAAATTGATTTAAATAGTAATATTACTTTATTCAGTATAGGAAACCACAGGTGGTCTTTCACAAATTGATTTTATTTGGACAAGAAAACTTGAACTTTGTATTTTAGGAACTGAAGCTACGTGTATATATCTCATATGAGTATGTATTCCCTTGCTTAATGTCACCCAGTACTAACTTTCAGTGTATTAAGTGCCATGGAAAAGTATGACATATTTCAAATCATAAATAGTTGGCCTTAAACCTGTCAGGTCAATGATTTTGTCCTTTACTACTGCAGTCTACCTGGCTCTGTTTACATTGTATTTGCTCAAATTTTTTATCCTTAAAACAGGACTGAATATAAAGAATGAAGCATGCCTAAGCTGGCACAGCCTTTCAGCAAATAGCTATATGAATGTTAACTTATCACTTAAAACTGTTTTTTTTCCTTCCATTTCCTCTGTTATTTAAAATATAATAGATTGACCTGATTTTCCTCTCTGGCAGCTCAGTAGATTGAGCATCATTAAAGCTGCAGGTTGTCTGACCTTAAGTGTTTTGATTTGTAGCAAGGTATTTAAGTGTAAAACGAGACATGTCATGTAAGAAAACAAAACCCAGCCAGTAACTGAATAGTCAGGTTCATTCAGATTGTTTACTGTGTGCTGTGCAGTTGTTCAAGGTGCAAGAAGGCAAGCAGAACTTTTGGAAATGTAGTCTACTGATGTTGTTCCCAAGTTAAACAAAAAAAAGTCATGTGTCTGAAGCTCATGAGAAACGGAGTGCCTCCTAAATGTTTCATTAGAAGAAAATTTTGATTATTCATGAAAACCCTTCTCATCTTGTAAAAACTTGTCCAATCTGTGCATATTTTAAGTAATTTTAGTATCTGGAGATTTTTATGTATTTGGAGAGAGGACAAAAACTTCTAGCAGGATGCAGTAGAGATCATGGAACACAAGAAAAAAGGGGGAAACTTACAGTTTGTGTGCTTAGCTATGTATCTGTAATCTTCTAGTAAGGGAGAATGTTTTTCTGAAGTTTGTCTCATGATAGATTTTCTGAGCAGGCAACAGAATTAAAAAGAAAAATGTTGGTATCCAGTTCTTAAATAGAGGTATGAATGGTAACTTTGGGTATTAAGATCTCTAATTATGTTAGATTAATGCTGCTGACCTTTTACATCTTGATTTAAATAGTTTTTGGTTTCAAATGAAAATAATTTCATTCTCATCCTAATCCCTGAAGTGTGTTTTGTCACAATTACTGGTGTGCACAATTTGACGTAATTTGGCAGCATTTCCCTCTGCACCATATTGGATCCAGGACTCTTAGCAAGGCCAGTATGGGTCAAGATCAAGGTGCACTTGTGGAGCTGTCTGGGAGAAACTAGCTGTGACTCTTGTATTTGGCTATTAACTCACCCATTTCACTAATTTGATTTTTAAAATATAAGCATTTCTATTTCCAAAAATATAAGCACAGTGTCATATTTAAAATGCATTGTCCAGTTATTTAAGCGCATTTATAATGCCTCCACTACAGGTTCTGATCGTTTCATGTTTGCACAAGTGGTGCCTTACAGGGTTGCAGCAAGAGAGGTTTTTGTGCCTTGTTATTTATTGTCTCCCCTTCTCCCTCACCTTCTGTATTAACTTTGTTCTGTGGTTTTCCTTTGTAAAAACATCTTGTATATTAAGCTTGTATTATATCACAGTAGTGAAACAAACTTATTGCTGACAATATAGGTAAGTGTTAACAATTTGTACTTGTTTTAATATTTAGCTGCTCTGGTGTGCCATGTACACTTTTCCTATTTATTGTTTAGAGTTTATAGATTCAAAAGATTATATTAAGCTTTTTTGCAAATATCGTTGTATGTTGTTTTTACTTTAACAGCCATCTGAGTCCCCGTGTATATAAGGCTTTTGGAGAGAAGATCTGTTCCCTTTCAGTACTGTTACAGTGAGTTTATTTCAGTCTTCATGTCCTTTTTCTTGGCAGAGTTCACTTCTTAGGGAAGGAAATTGGAATGTGTTTTTATTTTAAATCGAGATAGGCATATGAGGTCACCTTTAAAGTGCCATAAAACACTCTGCTCAGGCACTGAGCTTGTTTCCCCATCAAAAAATACAGTACTTCCTGATCTGAAGTAAATATTTTACTCCAGTTAATATGTGAATAGAGTTTTATAAGGCTGTTTTGTAGAGCAACCACCTTGTAAGGTTCAGGTAGCTCTGCCAGCTCAACCCCCAGGGTCACCAGTGAGGAAAGTTCCTGCAGAGAGGCATCTGTCTCTTCTCATTTGCTGTTTAGGCCTAAGCCAAAACTACCTAAAGCACATGGGACCTGTGGTGAAGTGAATAGATGGTAGTCGAGTGAGCTCCAACAGAAAGCTTGGCAGGATGGCCAGGACTCAGCACAGTGGGGTTGTTCTGTGTCCTTTGAGAAGGATTTTAAAAAAAATCAAGCAAGTTAACTAAAAAATTGTGACAGAAAGGAACAGAAAGGCCTAGGAACAGAAAAAAATTAAATTCTAATTTCAGTGGATGAGCTTTTCTTCATCATGAATATGCTACTCCAAGAGCAGTTACATACTGAAAGGCACCTCATACGGATCAAAATAATGTGCAGAACCCTCTCTTTCAGGCTGTGACATTAGGTTGTGGTTGGTGTGCTCACCGGTTGCTTGGGAATATAATGTCCCAGACAGAAAGTCGGTCCATTTGATTCTGCTCCATAGGTTGCAAGATTTTGGCACCTGTCAGTTCTGTGCTTCATCTTAAGGAGGTCTCTTTAGGTGAAGTTTTTGGGTTTCTGCATTCTGTGCTGTGCTTGATCTTTTTTTCTTTTAATGAACCAAGCTGATAGTCTCACCTGAAAAAACTGATTTCACTTTTGTACTCCAGGCAATTTAAAATATTTATTTCATTAGTACTGAAAGAGTTAGGCTTGTTTTTTGGGAGGCTTGCTAGTGTCATAAAGTATTCTTCAATACAAGTTTAAGTATCCAACTGTTCTGTTTTGTAGGGCGACTGCCAAATCAACAGACTAAAAAATTAATTAGGCAACACTGAACTGAGCCTGTGCATTTTCTACACATGTCCAATTACTAGTGACCTAAATCTAGGGCAGAAGCCTGAAGTCTGGAGAGTCCGTTTAGAGAACTGGAACAGCAGTCTTTCCATAAAACTGCACATCCCTGTGTGGAACAAATGCCCTAATATAATGGTTTTGTAGAGGGAAAGCTAGCACAAATCGAACTGTGACAGTTTGATGTGTCTCCTCCTCAGGGTAAGCACAGTGGAGAATGCCTTGCTGGGAAAGGTGATGTGTTCTTCCTCTCTAGTTGCTGTTTTCCTGAGGCCTTTTGATAAAGTAACACATCAGCAAATCTCCGAGAACTTGTTCCTCCCATTCCGGTAAACTGAGCACAAAACTGGTTGCTCGGTTGGGCTGATTTGGGGCTGGGGTAGCTTGGCTTAGCTCCTGTCCTCTTAAGGAAGTGATATAAATAATATAAGGAAACTCGCTGTTAAAATAGCACAGGGCACATGCTGTCAACATCTGTTCTTTAGAGTGCTGCCCTGCTCTGGAGCAAGTGTGACTGGCATGAGGGCCTCGCGTAAGCATGATTGCTTTCTAGTTAGTTTAAAGATAATCTGATTTCAAACTAGATCATCCCCCCAGTGGTATTTATAGATCTTTAGGTCAGAACCTAAAGGTTGCTCTTAGAACTCCTGTTTATTTGCTAATAGTTTTAAACCTGTGGCTGATCATAGGCTAAGTGTACTGGTTGTGAAACCTGTATTAACCTTTAGGATTAGATCTTTATATTGAAGTCTCCTTGGACTTGCTTTCACCATTTATACCACACTTTCCTCCTAGCATTGCTTATTGTGGTGCTTGACGTCCGTCAGATGTAATGGGCTTCTTAATGCTTTGGATGTTTCAATAACCTGAGAGTACTGTTGCTTTCTTCCACTACTCTGAAGGCTCACATCAGCCTCAGTGAACAGTGTGAGTGAACTCACGCTTGATCTAGTTAGCTTGACCTGCCTCCATATTAGATAACGCTGAAAATCAGCACAGCATCATCACTCAGTGGTGCAACTTCTGTACGCACAATAGGCTTAAGGAAAGGGATGTAGTTGGGGACCCTTGTCACAGCATGTAGCAAGGAACAGGCCACTGTAGGGGTATGACTCATAAAGTGGAAGCAGTAGAGCTGTTTCGATGTCCAGCAGCAACTCAGGAACTTGAGGTGGAAGGTCAGAGGCATGCTGCTTCTGAGATCAGTTTTCAAGTCCCAGAGAATTCAGTGATGTGCTCTGTTAAACACTTGTTGCTGAGCAGTTCTGCACTGGCATCGAGCAGCAGAAAATATATATATGGATCTGTGTTTCTTAATCTACTGGCTTCACATAATAAATGTCCTGATGGTGACGTTGTAATTGGAGCACAATATCTTGTTTATTCTTGTTTGTATTTTAACTCTTGAGGTCAGTTGCATACTGTTTATAACAAGGTGGGATTCTAGTTTTGGCACACACTGTAAGTGTTTTCCATCTTAAGGTTAGCACATACATATCTTGGGCTTTGTATCTCTGCATATGTTTCTGCTGAGTGCTTTTCTTGCAAGCAGGCAGCCTTGGTGAAGTCCCATGATGCTGCTCCACCCAGCATTCCTCATTACCTAGCGTTACAGATTGGTTTCCTTGCTCTGTCTTACTGTCGCTCTTCAGCCTTACAGTTTATCTTTACAGCTGTCTGTTGACAATTTCCCTTGACAAGTATCTTTCCATTGAAGAAAATGAGTTTAGTGTTTTTCTGTCTCTCAGGGATTTTTACCCCTGAACTAGTGAACTTGAAAAATAATGCTTACTCTCCCCTTTGGGGCTTCTGAGTGCCTGTTGACTTCCACAGTTGGTTTGGTTACAGATTTTAAATTCAGACATGGCTATTTGAAATAAATAAATATAAAACTTAGTCAAATAGTAGATGTGGCAAAGGCAAAGAGAACTTTACATTGTAAAATATGTGGAAAGACTGGCTGTTTCACTAGCATTTATTGCTCTATGTAATGCTTTCTGTAAAAGTCATTTATCTGTGTGCTGGGATCATGCTTGATGTATATTCCTGAAGAAACTTTCGCAAATGGAATTTTGTAACAAGTATTTTATTTGTGTGTGTTTTCAAAATCCGTAAGGCTTAAAATAAAGTGATCTTAATATTGCCAATCTAACTGGACATTAAATATTTATAATAATGTATATAAGCGTTTGTAATAACTGTGTGTGAACACTGAGATTTTCATTTTATGGATGAATCATACCTGATACAGAGTATAGAATACAGAAATGAGTTGACCTATTTATTAGTTTCTTGAATGCCTCTAACTTTTAGATGTGGGAGACTGGCTCAGCTTTGTGTTACTGACTCTAGACTCCTGGCTTGTTAATTACAGGCACTATTCTGAGCTGAATTTAGGACTTAAGTGTCAAGAGAAGAGAGTACTGTATTTGCTTATTGTTACCATTACTGCATACTTGGTTATCCAGATAAGTGTTTTCAACAGCTACAGTAAATTTGGTTAGGAAATTGGAGTGATTTTCTGAAAACACCAGCTTCTCTTCTCAGTGACTTTTCCATTAACTATTAAGAACAGTTTTCTTTTTAATTCTGAGGCTTCTTAGGGTCTATACAGCTGTATTCCTCATTTAGTAAAGATAGTACCATGACAAGAATGATTGCTAAAGCTCTCCCTAACTAGTGCTTGCTACACAGTGCTCAGGCTTCTTCCAACAGCGCGTATTTATTTAAGCCACATCCAGATTCATCATGATCTGAGAACATGGTTTCTGTGCATAGTACAGGTGGAAACTCATGCACTAGAGCATTGCACTGTGCAATTTCTAGTCAGTGTGATCTTTATTACAGAATGGGACCCTCCTGCTGTGGGTAGATGCAGCTTAGAGGGCTCTCTTCAACCTGTTTTATTCAATGTCTTCCTTTCAGGTGAGGGAGGCTGGGTGGTTGGAGTAGACAATGGGAGAATCTGGCTAGTACCATTAGGGGAAAATGTCAAAACGCCTGCATAAGTCAGAGCAGTATGATTTAACCACATGCCACAGCAATGATACCATCTGTCAGTCGGTTCTGTGTCCAGTGGCACAGAGCACGAAGGGCATGAGCGTGTTCATCCGCATCTCCTGTGCCCGGATGCTGCTGGCCATGGTGGAAGCGCTGGTTCCGTATGTGCATACTCAAGTGGGGGGAAGCTAAGCTTAACTTGCTCCTAGTATCACCAGGAGGCTAGCTGATTTATTTCACTGGCTTAGTCCAGGGCGCATTCATTGCCTTGCTTGTCTGTACCAACAGCCTGCCAGCGTTCATGCTTCCTTGCAGAGTGCGTGTTCAGACTGAGGGCAGACAACACATGTGAGGAATAGCTGCCTACTGTGCAGAATGACTGAAGTGAAGCAAGCGGGACTTTAAAACTATATAAAGGCTAAATGGACGTGGGTATGTCATTCATCGCCTCTGTGGTGGCCACACTGGGCTGTGGGAAGAGGAAAGGCTGATATGGCAGTGGCTTGAGGGCTTCAATGCTGGCTGTGAGTTAGTTCCAGAATTTGAGGAAAGATTGAGTGATCCTAAAAATGCTGTCTGCTTTGTGTTTGTTTTTCCATCCCCTGAAGCTGGCCTGCGTGACACACTTAAGATGGCTGCTTTCTTGCAAGAGTATGGCTTGGCAGAGGACAGGGCTGTTCTCTGAATATTCAGCAGTGTGGATGTTGTTCAGATGTGTTCCTCGGCTCTGACGCTGCTCAAGCTGAGTCCCTCTATGAAAGTACACGACGGCTGCAGCTTAGTGCTCTAAGATTCATGTGAGAATGCTTTGGAAGGGAAAATGCTGTCAGTGATTGGATCCCTCTTTATCTTCTAATCCCACTTTAAGCTTTTAGTAAACTTGTTCTCAGTAGTATACTGGTGGAGGAAATGATTCTCGAGAAACCAAATGATTTTTGCTTGGTCGCTGGACTTTGCATGTGCACTGGCTTTCTGGTTTATCTGGTGACGTGTCCCATTAGTCCACAATATATTCAAGAGATTAAAGTGTGTCTGCCAAGATAGAATAATTACTTGGATTACTTTTTTCCTTGAATGTGATGAGGACAGCATGCTGGCAGGAAAAATTGTTCTAATTGCGGTTGTATCATTTATTTGAATGGCTTTTAAATGCTCATTGTGGGTGCAGGAAGTGTCAGAGGAGACTTACCTACAGCTATTGTGACACATACTGAAAGGAATGATAAGTGGATGAAAAAGGATTAATATTTATGCATATGTTGATTCTACATTTAAGGAGGGGTTTGTTTTGAAAATGCTACTTTGTAAGTGATTTAAATTCCAGTATGAATGCATCAAGAGGTACATGGTTAGTAGTCTCAAAAAAGATGCCTAAGCACTTTTGGTGCCTGGTGCTTTATCAAGACAGCTTTGTAAATATTGATCTAATGGTTCTTTTTAACATTATGGTGAGTTGACTTTGGATGGAATGCATTTTTGGGCAGGAAAATGTAAAGGGGGAACATGGACCACAATTGAATGTAAGCATCACTATGAATTTTGGGAAATGCAGTGCAGAGGAGAGCACTGAGGTTTTGCTAGCTGTAAAAACATTTGAGGCCGAACTACACTCTAATTCCTTTGCTGCTGCTTATATCCCATAGCACACAGGTCCATCCATGCTGCCAAAAGACAGCCTGGGAGAAGAGAGATAACTGATATCTGGCAATTTCTTGATACCAGCCAAGAAAAAGAAAGGAGAGCTTCTTCCCAAGCAGAGATCATGTGGAGGAGATTGCATACCAAGAGTGAGTCACGTGGCTATCAGAGGATGAATTTCTACTTGGACTGTTGCAGGAGAAAGGCTGGTCAGCTGGAGTTGGGCAGTAAGGAAAGGATTAGGGTTAGCAATAAGAACTGCTTTAACTTAAAGTTGATATGTGAAGTATTATAGTGTATAGAGCAATCGATCTATTTATATTACCCTAAAGCTGAGTTATAAATAGCCCTAAAAGTTCAAATTCCTGGGTCTCTCTTTGGCTTGTTCTATTTTAGGAAGGGAATCTATATGTAAAATTCTGCTTTGCTATCCTAAAGTCTTGCCAAAAGTTTATTTAAAGAGCAAAACTTGGCAGAGACTGCTCTCTTATCTGCAGATTTGCATTGAGTCCTCCATGCTCTGTTGTGGTTAAGTGCTCTTATGGCTATTCCGTTTCTGGTGATTTCTGCTATTCTCTTGCTTTTCCTTTCTCTGTCTATATTCAGTCAGACTCCAAGGCAAGTGAGGCTGAGGAGAGCTGTTCACATGTAGCTGCAGAGGTCAGCCAAGGGACAGTGGTTTACTACTGAGCTGCTCCTCTTGGTAGCAGCTATCCAAGTCAGCAAGGTGGAAAACCACCACTGGGGATCTCTAGCAACCCTGCACTGCGCTGGGTCCGAGGCGCAGCACAGTAATTTGGTATTGGTGTCTGCAGGTCTGCAGATTTCCTGATGGCCTGACCCCATTCTGAAAAGGACCATTAGGCAAGTGCTGCAAGAACAGCACTTCTGAGCAGCACTTGAGGATCTGAGGAGTGTGGCGCTCTTTCATTGCGAGGATTAGAGAGAGCTGCTCTGATTTCCTGCAATTAAAAGGCGTTCTGAAATTGTGCTGCTCATGCTCAGCCTGTGGCTTTGTAGGCTTATTAGTGTAAGAGATAATGGGGGTGCCTTTAATGTTGGTTAAGCAGGCAGTGTGTACGCTGAGGATGTGTTCTTTCCCTGGGAAGGTGGTTGGAATTGGAAATCACAGCCTAGAAGGACCTAAGGAGTCTCAGGTCTTATCAGGTCAAAGGAACTTGATTTTCTAGCAGCATTTGGTCCATTAAACAGAGCTACAAATACACCACTGAGTGAGTGTCTACTGCTTTTAATTAAGGAAAAGCTGCCCTCACAGCTCTCTGGTAGAGCTTAGGTTAAACTGAGTTTTTCACTTTAGATAACAAATGTTATTTGTGTTTGGCCACAAATTACAGTATACTTAATAGGAGGAAAAAAAATATCCAGCATGTTCCTGTGTCTGTTTAATAGTTTTTCAATTAAATGCAGCAATTTAAAACTGGTGAGATTTTGTGTAAAACATCTTTTAAATCCATATAGTTTTAAGAAAGGAAAAAACAAAACAGTGAAGATATCTTCTGGCTTAATTCTGAAAATAATACTGAGTATTTGGTATAATTTTTTCATACTTTTCTTTGTAATGGATTCACACTCTGAAGTGGGTATGTGAAGTTTCTCTGAAGACAGTATCATGGGCACTGTGGCCTCAACATTTTCTAACCACAACATTTCCTCAGTATTTTCCTAACTTTGTTAGGAATAGGATGTTTTCCTGCATGCAAGGAGTGTTTCAAAGTTATCCATTGTCTTGAAGATGTTCCAAATCAGATACTCTGCGGAGGCAGTGGCTTGTTTTGGGTGAAGGAAATGATGTGTCCACAGTCTCTTATGTTTTTTCCAAATATTTTTTTACTTTGTGGAGTATTTTATTAATATCCATCAAATAATGAAGACATGTAGTCCACAATACTTTAATTGCCCATTCTGGAGTGTTACAAATATGCTGATGTTTAGGAGAGGGAGCTGTCAAGCCTGTGTACTCCAGTTCCTATTGACAAGCTAAGCAAAGCCTTGTTTCATTTTCAAACCCTCATGGAGGGTGAGGGGCTCAGCACAGAATTGCATTCATGACATCCTCATCCAGCTGCTGGCTCTGCTTTAGGGACCTTGACTCTCTGGACATAAAGTTAGACAGAACCAGGGCAGGGGGGTGGGTGAGAAAAGCAGCTTATTCAGAAAAAGTCTATCAAAGCTAAGTATACCTTGTTATTAGAGCATAAAATAACTGGAACTGGTCTTTATGGTGACTTGAAAATTGAAATATTAGCTACTGTCAGTCTAGGTTTGAGAGGCACTGTTTGGTTCCTTGTTTTTCCTGCCATTCTAATGACAGTGTGGCTGGAGCCTCACACCCATTGCCAGTCCTTGTCCGATGAGCTTTTATGTGCCATCCAGGCTGAGTTAGAACTATGGAAAGAGCCCGAGGCTACTTACATAATGAAGTTATGTTGCTGTGACATTATCATTTTCAGCTATAATTTGATTTATTGCCCCTTTAAGCATTACTCTTTCTGTACTACAAAGATAATAGCAACTGCCTTCTTTCTTTCTGCCATTTTTTGTAGACTTTAATATGTGGTTGGTTATGTTTTATCAGACTACTTAGTTGGAAAAGTTTGATTTTTGAAAAAGAGATTTTATTTAAAACTGAAAGCCACAAACATGGTGGGGAAAGACATCTGTATAACTTCCTAGGGAAGATGCTTACAAATTATTACTTTTATCAAGTCCTCTAAGACTGCAAATAGGAATGAAAACCTGCAGAATAATGATGAGGTTGCTGAACAATTCATCAGTCCTGAAATTCTCAGTTGTTTCCAGAATAATACATTTAACTCGCTGGAAGAGTTGGGTTGAGTGCAAGTAAATTTCATATGAGACCTTAAGCGAGCAAGTAATGTTAAGTAAGCTGTGCAAATTATTTAAAAGTTGCCTCAAGAGATCCTAGCACTAATTTAATAAAACAGGAGCAGTGCAGAAATACATGTCAAAGCTGTAAATCATACACAAGCAATGGAGAGCTGAAATTACTCTGCCCACTTCAGCCGGTATCCATGTTAATTGTCAAAATCCTTGGGCACTCTTCCCAGCAGACCTGAAGGAGGAATCACGAGTTGCTGGCACACACCCAGGTCCCAGTGGCACCCTGTGGGATTCATCCCTAGCTTTATGTGCCCACTTCTGTGCAGACATAACCTCCGAGCTGGTCACCCTTGGCTTCCTGCACAGAGCAACAGCTGCTTCTGGTGCACAGCTGCCCTGGGCACGGTGCATGTCTGAAATGGGTCACAGGAACCACATGGTGCAAACGCCTGTTTCTGTCATTTGGCTGCAGGGAGCCTCGGGTGACCCCCTCAGTCGTGCCAGACAAGGCACTGTGAGTCACATCCCTGCTGCTTTTACAGGTTAGAGGGCTGGAATTTGGAGTAGCTCAGAAGCATGTCTGGGAAATAAGGGCTGATGGAGGAGCAAAGTGCCTGGAGGTTCAACACTGCGGTGGTTATTGGATGGAGCACTTCTGGCAGTGGCCTACAGAGCAGCACAGGGGAGCACTGCAAGGCATCCTGTGCTGTTTGTGGAGGGTTGGGGGACTCACAGGATGCTATTTATAGATACCAGAGACTGAAGTCTCATCCCGCTGGTAGTAAAGCTTGGGCTGCAGCCCAGAGATGGGTTTGCCTGGCTGGCAAGAGACACTGAAGATTAGGATTCAAAACATTGATGTGAAGAGCAGGGAGCTGGTTAAGAGACTGCCAGAAAGGGATGCTGGTGCTTGGTGAAAGAGGCAAGGAGGTCAGGTCCCAAATCCTCCCCCTGCTCTGCTGCCTTTTAGCTATTAATGTACTGGTTAAGAGTTGCACCTGAAAGGAGAGGCTCTAGTTCATTTTCTAACAAACCTGGGTGGGTTCAGGCAGACACCTCTCAGGCACAGCTGTCCTGGCACTCGGGCTGCATGTTGGGCTGAGCAGGGTTGCAGTGCAGCAGAAACCCTGAGAGAGCACCCCCCTCTCATCTTTGGTCTCTCCTTGGGCCTCTCTGTGATGACTAAAGCTTGCCATGGAGCACCAGAGTGCTTTCTAGCCCTCCAGGGAAGCAAGGCTGGCCTCCAGATTACCAGTCAAGATACACGAATGAAAGAGAAGGAAAGGGGCATAAAAGAGAGTACAACTCTGTGTGTACTCATCTAAGAACAACACTGTAACCCTGGTCTTCATCTTCCTGGCCAAGTGCTCTGGGACTCCTTGGGGCTCAGAGCTTGCCATGAGGTCAGCTCGGATAAGGAAGTTTTGAACCAGCACCTGTCCCAGGTAGGGAGGTTTGAGCCTAATGGGCCAGGAGAGACTTTTAAACAGATCAGTTAGCTCTGAAAGGGGGAATGTCTGAAGTGGTCTGGGCTATAAGTAGGGTGCTGGGAAAGCCAGCCTAGAACTAAAAAGCAGTTTTCTGCAGAGCTTTGAAATGCTGAAAGGAGATGTACTTTATGTGATTAAACTGTGATGTCCCCAAGGAGTATTGCTCTCCTCCTACTTATGTACTTCCCAAGGGCTCACTGGTACTAGTGTTGGATCCTCATTATTTCCAAGGCATGTTCTGGATGTGTCACCATGCCATAGGTGTACCAAGGCCTGAGGAGGAGAAGATATGCCAAGAGTTGAATACATTTAACTGGGAAGCGGAAGAGCTGGGTCTGTATTGCTGAATAGAGTGAGGTGCTCCTCACTGGGGATGAAGCCCCAGGTATTGTGTGGAGGTGAAGCTTTTATTCCCTTGTAGGGACATGTAGGAAATTCTCCTCTCTCTTCTTTCTGAAAATGCAGTTCGAAACACAAGATATAAATTGCCGTCCGTGTGGTGGTCAGCAATTGTGCTGTACAGTGAAGACATTAATTTGTTACCTCTTATTTTACTCTCCCTGAAGGAGATTCACTTCAAGGTAAGTGGGGAATAACGTAGCAATTGCTAAAGAAAGCAAACTTTCCTTTCCATGTGGCAAGCTTAACAAAATAGATCATGTGAATTATGCAACTTGCTTTCACCAAGGCATCTTAGATACTTTGTAAATATTCCCGTATGCCAGATTCTTTAGGTGGAACAAACAAAAAACTTTGATTGTACCTTTGCTCTCTGGAAAAACAGCTAAATTGCTAACATATACATGATGCAAAGAAAGATATTTTATTTCTCTTGGAGACATTGTAATAATTTCCAGACAGTAATAAACCAAGATCTCATATGAGTGTATGAGAGTGGGAAAACGGCTTCATAGTTAAATGTGGAGCTCTGAGAGATGTGAATTGAATGGCAGAGTCTGCTGCAGGCTATCTCTGACCTCAGATAAGTATTTTAATCTCAGTGTTGCTCCTGTTCGCCTGCGGAAAACTACGATAATATCCTCTTTTCATCAGTTCTCCCTTTGGTTTGCTTAGATTGCGATCTATTCAGGTCAAAGATTTAGCATTATCTTACTTATATGGACCAAATTTCACTGAGGGCCCTGAGGCTGGATCTACAGATAATTCTATTTTCTAATAGTATTATCTGGAAAACATCTACAATTAATCTATGAATCCAGTAAAATCACACTGAATAACAATTCCTCCTAAACTGCTTAGAACTTCTATCAAATTGCATATTGGCAATATTATATCTAGATGACTGGAACAACAGCATAAAGCTGCCATATAAAGGTCCCCAGTGGTGGCATAGTCTGAATATTTTATGCTAAAGTGCTGTTCTTAATCTAAGATGGCTGGTATTTACATAATGTCATAAAAGCTTGCAAAGGAGAAAAAGAAAGTTCTGCAGAAGTCAGACAGTAGCAATTCCCCTTATTACCAGTTGCAACAGATCTATTGGGCAAGAAAAAGTGCTAAAGATAAGTACCAGTGAAAATGAAGACAGTAAATCTTTCTTTTCCATTAGCTTGTGAGGCAAAACTGGGGAAGAATAAGAAAAACTTAAGAGCAACATGCAAAATGAAAGTCTGAGGTGACTTGTTTTAATGCATTAGCTTTCCTCTGTAAAGAGAAGAATTGAAATTGTTACATCTAGAGGCCTTGGGAAACTGGGAAGTACAGAATTAAGCAATAGTTAATGAGGATGTGAACAACAAAATTCTTTCCACAAAGCTGTTCAGAATCAGATAAATAACATCAAGGATCCAGATTTCTTTGCCTTTGGGTGAAGCAGGCCCAAACTGTTGAATTCTGATTGCCCTGCTCATGGGAGCTGCCAGCTCCTCCTGGTGGGCTGAGTCCTTCCCTCACCCGTCAGCATGGCTTCAGTTGTCCCTCCTGGCTGGCACGGAGAAGCTGGGACAAGGGTGCAGAGTATATGTCCCAGTGCTTATGTCCAGGTCTTAGGTGACAGCATTTGAAACTCCTCTAGACTCTCTTGTAGACAGTGGAGAGAATGATGTTTCTAGGTAGCCATCCATGTATCCTGTTTTAGACCCCTAACTCTGGGTTTCTCTTGCCTGACTGGGAAGGATGAATCGTGTCTGAAATAACTTTTCTTCCCTTCTGTAGAATAAGTGTGGCTCTAGTGGATCCCCAGGGGCTAGACCAGCTCCAGCCTCTTCTGCTGTGACCTAGAGGGCAGCACAAAGCCCATGTCCAGGCCGTGGCCTGAGCTTGTGCCTGCATTTGCTGACTGCCTCAGTAATTCTGCCTGTGCATTTCCTGCAGGGGCATCCCCAACCTGCCTCTGCTGCCGTGGCCTGGGACTCCTTGTCTGTCAGTGGGAAAGGCAAGGGGGCTTTCAGCTTTGGGGAACTGGGCTGAGCCCCGCACACTGTGAAAGCCCTGGTTTGGGTTCATATGGCAAATAAACCTTTATCTGTACTGAAAGGTTTAGGCAGAAACATACACGGGGATGCAGGCGGAGACTTCGTTGCTAGCTTTTTCCAGGAGCCCTTCCTCATATAGTGAAAGAAAGGGGATTTATAAATAAATAAATAAAATAAAAATTTTAGAAAGGAAGAAACCACAGACTATTCCGAATCAGGAGGAGCCCACAATGATCATCAAGACCAGCTCTGAAGTGAATGGCCCATACAGGGATCAAACCCACAACCTTGGCATTATTAGCACCATGCTCCAAACAACTGAGCTAATCTCATATAATGGTTTATGGATAAATCTGCCCTGTCTCTGCTCTCCCTTCCTTTCAGATGCTGTCTGTTTCCAAGGCAATATACATTATAATAATGTCTAACCTTAAAATTCTTGCTTTATCACAGAGAGAAGTGAGTGTTGTAGTCTTGCTGCCCTCTGACAACTCGCAAAAACTTCAGTTCCTCTGTGATATGCTTTCAGAGGTGAGGTCCCAGTATCAACATGCTGGGGTGGAGGGGGTGTATCTGAAAACCTTCACTGCTTTTAACAAGGGCTACTGCCTCCTTGCTTGTGTAAGGATACATCTGTGCGGGCAGAGTGGTAAGAGAGGGGTCTAAGGCAGAGAGCTTCAAAGTTTCAGACTGCACCCTTCACTGAAATGTATAATTTATACTTAGGAGAATTGTGTACAAATTCTTGTTGCAGTGTAGAATTTCTGCAGATGATCTCCTGTAGTTCTTCACTGAACGTCTTCATTCTTCTTCTTAATTAAAAAATAAAAAATTTTTTCTCCCACTTTCCTAGAATTTGCGCCAATTATTTGTAATTGGACTTGCCTTACTTATCGTGTTCCCTGTTTCTTGCTGGATGGAACATGTCTGAATTGAAAGTGTGAACAATTATCACCTCAGAGTGTAAGATTTGATGGCAGAACACCCAAGTTCTTCACATGTGACAACGCTTGTTGTGCCTAATGGCTATGGATTTATAGCTGTGGTCCCACAGCTGATGTCCTGCTGCTCCCATCACTGATTTAATCATCTTAACTGCTGTTGGTTACCCACAGTGGTTTGGAGAGGCTTTAAAACACAGCACACCTACAAAAACTGAGCCTTCTTAAGGAAAATAAACATGTACTTGACTAGCACTCTTCTGTTTATGTGACAGCTAATATTTTTTCTGCTTTGTCTCCTGTTTTTTTCAAGCGCCAGAAACCTTACATTTTTGCCTTAATAGCCTCTAATTAATGCACCTTACATCTCTTGTTTATATAGTATCTACACATGATCTCTGTTTTTCATGTCAACAACTGTCTTGTTCATGTCATGTGTAAACACACGCAGCTTGAGTCTCTGGTGTTTTCATCAGCAGCTTACACTATACTGTGCCCTTTCCTAATATCCTTAATCTCAGCTTCTGGAAAATAAAATAGTGACCTACTTTATTTTCTGCCTTCAGAGGAAAAACAAAGTGCACGTGGTGGAGCAGCAGCTGCTGTTTCCTGACAGCGAGTGAAGAGCTGTAGTGCCCTCGATTCAGAGCTTTGCTAAACCCATTCCTGTTTTCACAGCCTCCTCTCCCTGCTCCCTGTGTGTGGGCACTTGCTGCAGTCCTACCTCTGGTGCTCGGATGCCGTCACTCGAGTCTGGACAAAACAGGAGGGATTGTCTCCACATGAGGATGGGTTAATTACAGGGAAAGTGGGCTCATGGGCTGCAGTGCCTTCTGTGAGTGCTCCCTGATGCAGCAATGACTCCTGCTCACAAAGCTGGAAACATGCCCACAGCTCATGGATGTGTGCTCTATATCGTGCTCCTGCTCTCTGACCTCTGCCTGTGCCACCAGTTATTTGGAACACACGGGGAATAGGGACCATTGCACTGCTTTCACTTTGCAGTGTGGGAGGAGGGGGCCCCTTTCACGTGGTTTCCTCCCTCCCTTTCTGCAGTGGGTGATGGTATCAGTGTTGACTCATCACCTGCTTGCTTCACAGATCTCTTCCAGTGTCTTCAGAAGCTCTGGTGCTTCACAAGGCTGCCATACAGTGATGAGAGCTAGGCACCAAAATAGAAAATCAATAGTATACAAGCAGTCTCCTCCCACATGTGCTTTTGAAAATCTCCCCCACAACCTTTTGCATCAACACTAACCAGATTTCACCTATAAATCTGCTGCACTTAATCTCTCTAAGTACCTCTCCAGCACTCATCTCTCATCTCCAACTTAAGCTCCCTTATTGACAGATGCACACACACACAAACAACTTTTTTCCCCCTCTCAATCCTCCATTGTTCGAAACCAACACAGGACAGCAGCTCTGGCAAAGCTGTATCCGTCCTGTTTGCACTCAAAGTAGCGACCAGTTCAAAATGGGAGGATGGAGCTTGTGGCCTGGCTTTCGTGGAGCTCCTTGTGAGAGGCAGCCAGTCAACCCCTGGTCTCAAATTTGGGGACTTCTATGGCCATCTCCAGGTTTCCTGCAAAGCCACGGCATATTATCTGCACAATTGCACAATAGTGGCTGCACCCTGTACCCTTGGCTGGCTTTAATGCTGTCTTCAAGTTATTGTTCCAAAACTGCCTGATGCAACATCAAAGCAGAAGCCCAGACAAAGAACATTCAGGCTGGGAGCTGGGGTGGAAAGAGGGAAACTTTGCAACAGAGCAGTCATGCAGGCTGTTTTTACTTTTGCTTCAGTGGGAGTGAACGGCAGGCAGGAGACCTGCTGGTGGGAATTCTATAGGTGGGAGCCTGGCTAGAGGGAAAATCCAACCCACCTCAGAATGCTGTTAGCTGCTTGCTTTTTTTTTTTTTGTCCATATTTATCGGAAGGGTTGGAACATTTGGACTAGGGCAACAGCATGAAGAGCTAACATAGCGTCTGAGATAAATGCATCGGCTTTTTTATGTAGTGAAAAGAGATGACTAAGCTGAGAATTCTAACAACAGCTAATCTCCATTTCAGATCTTGTTTAAGAGATTAATTATGGAATATTGTAGACCTAATTAAACATAAAATCAAGGGCAAATAGGCACAGCCTTATACCAAAATTCTGCTGGAACAGACTGAATTTCTGTACTTGGAAAGTAAGAAACTGCTACAGCTTCTTACAGCTCTCACACAGATGAAAACAATTACAGCAAGAAGAAAGGTCTTGATACATTAATTGACAAATTTTATATTGAAGAAAGACTAATGACCTTCTACAAGCACAACTGCGGTAAGTTTTGTAGATACTACGAGGTCTCATGCTAATTATTTTCCACTTGCACAGCATCATAAATTTAAGGAACCTAAATTAACATTAAAACATTATTTCATCATATCACTAATCTGTTGAATAGCTGGAGAAACAGAAATCTAATTACTAAAATGATGTGCCTGTGTTCTCCCACAAAATTGGTGAAAGGAAAAGCAATGTAAATTGAGAGTCTTGACATTCAGCTGTTGTGTCAAGATTTAAGGATTAAAGGAATTTATTTTCAAACATACAAAAAAAAAACACCCTGGAGGAAGTAAAATCACGTATTTAACCAACTGAGGCAAATAATTCCAGGCTGCTCTTGTCAGCTGGCAGCTCTCGGGTTTGAGGGTTCGTTTTCCACTGAGCTCTTGGGAATCCCTTCTTGTCTCTCCAAGCCTTTGCCACTTAGAAAAACTGGCAATTCTGGTTTTCTGGGTTTTTTATGAAATTGTCTATCACAGACACATCAGTTTGACTCTCTGAATTCTACAGTTACTTAAATCACACATGTCCATTGAACCAATGGTCCCCTTAAGCAAGGGAGGGACACACATCTGCCCCTGTGTGTCACATGTGAGCTATTTATTTTCAGAGGGGTTTTGATGCCCTTTTCAGCTCCAGAGAGAACTGGTATGGCTGCCTTTGCACTGTGGGCATGGTGGTGGTGGTGACTTTTCTGTGAGTGTGTGTGCTGGCTTCGCTTGCAGACATCCTGGCTCCTCTCCTTGGAGTCGCCCCAGGCACCGGGGCATGTCTCGGGATACAGCACTGCAGAGCGGACATTTTGGCCTCTCATTTGGCTTTCCAGTCTCTCTGTTTTGTGTGCCTTTCATCAGGCCCAGCAAGAAGTCTAGTCAGACTTCTGTTGCACACCAGCTTGTTCTCCCCTGCCCTTTGTTTGTTACTCCTGTTTTTTTCCTTGCTATTGTTTCTTTTTTCTAACTGGCCCATTTTGGGCACTGTATTTTATCCTCTGCTCCTGGAGGTGGTCCTCAAAAGACCTTGTCCTTTCCTATTTTTTCTTTACTGCCTCAAAGCAATAAAGAACTGAATGTGTGTGCTAGTTTTGAGGACAAGAATGTGAAGCATCTGTTTGAAAGCGCTGTTGAACACCATGTCTCTCATCTGCGTGCACGGGAAGAAGAGAACAAATCACCTGTGTAACATTCAACCTTTGAAGGGTATCAAGGATAACTCCAATTCCATGGGGTGTAGGTTTCCCTCAAGGAATTTTTAAAGGACACAGCTGAGAAATGGCTGGAAATAAGTGATCAAAACCAGAAATCAGATTAAGGGGTTTTGCCTGGGACTTCTTGTGAAGCTCAGCCACTTCCCACACCACCACATTCCCCTCTTGAGGGTGTTGCCCTTTAACAGTGAGAGGAAACTACGAGGTGAAGATCTGGAAGGGCCAGAAGATCAGCCACTGGTGAGTTGAACTCGCTCACACCAGTAATGATGCCTTTGTGGTCAGACATGGCAATAAGGATGCCAGCCGGCTGGAATTTGGCTCACGGCAGGCAAACCCAGAAACCTTTCGGGTGTTAGAGAGAGCTCAAATAGTCTTAGCTCATGTAAAAGTAGGCACATTTTTCAAGTTTAATTCAGTTATAAAACTACTATCTTGGCCAGATTTGTTTGCCCTTGTCTGGAAAGAACAAAAGAGAAAGACATGTGTGGTTTTTTCCTTCCTCTTATCTCTATGCAACACTGCCTGAAAGTTCAGGGATATTTCATTTCCTTGGTTTTCAGTCATGTATGGAAATGGGTGTGGAGCAAGGGTCTCAGTCACTTCCCACAGGACAAAATAGCCTGAAGGGTCCGCTCCTCCAGCCATGCAGCCGGTGCCTTCTCTGTCTGGAAAGCAGCAGAGGATGGGCAGTACCTGCAGCCAGGAGGTTCCTGTGTGAGCATCTGTGAGTGTTCACTCCTTGTCTGCCCCGCCAGGTCCCTCCTGTGTCAGTTCTGGTGAAACAGCTCAGGAGCAGCCAGGTTTGGGGCTGACTTTCTGTTGCAGCACTCAAGGCTGTTCCTGCCTTCAAAACAAGGTGTTGGATTGTTGGCTGCTCTGGCAGCCAGTATTGCCTGCACTCCAGCCATGTCTCCAGTTTTGATCTTCACCAGATTGCTTTTCAGTGTAACTGATACTCTGACATCATTGCAGAAATGCCAGCGCTGGGCTCTGCTGGTGACTGGGATCTGCTCCTGGGCATCGCTTCCACATGTGTTAGCCTTTGTGTCAGCTTGTGCTGCAGCAGCCCAGGCTGCTGAACTGGAGTTCCCAGCGGAACTGGAGTCTGTGTTATATGTGAGAGACAGAAGACAAGGTGGGCATGCTGTGTTTTCTATATGGCATGGCCTTAAAATTTTTCTGTCCTTATCCCTTGCTGCTTTTTAAACGGCTCTCTATTCCTTAGCCCAGCTGCTCTCTGGAGTGTGGGGCTGTATCCACTCACATGGACCAAGCATGTACAAGCTCCTTCTGCTTTCCAAGATGAGAGATTACTGTCTATCCCAGGTTTCAATAAAGTTATTTCTGTATTTGTGGAAAAAGAAAAAAAATCACAGAATCACAGAGTCAAAGAATAAGCTGAGTTGGAAGGGACCCACAACGATCATAAAATCAAACTCCTGGCCCTGCATAGCCATTTCTATTCTGATAACAGTGATCCATGATACACTTTGTGTTCTGGAGGAGCCACAGAAAGAGCTTCAAAAGTCTGCAGTTCCCTGGTGCTAAAACTCAAGAGATGTGCTCAAACCCAGAACTGTTTCACAAACACATGAGCTCCCATTTGTCCAGCTGAATGGCTGGGGACTGGGCCAGAGTGAAGGAGATTTGCAAATTTTTTTATAAATCCTGCTAAAAATATTTTTGTCTTGAAAGGACTGTAATCCACATATGCTGTAATGCTGGTTACTAATTAAATCATTCTGAGACTTAGAAACGCTGATAAAGTAAGCAGGGATTAAACTGGTCTGGTAGTTTTAGTATATTTAGGAAATTCCCAGTTGAATTTTACAGAAAACTGCTTAAATGAGAGCAGGGACAGGAAAAAAACCTTTTTGAGAATTACAGTCTACTGTAAGGAGCCTGTCTATCTCTAATAGTGATGTCTTTGCACACATTAAGAGAAAAAAATTTGTGATACATATGAGGTCAGTACTTTCTACAGTTCAGTAATATTCAATTTTTTTTACGTGTTAGACAAACCTATTCTTCACCTTGTTACCAACAGACAGTATCAGCGTGGGGTGAAGGTCCAAAACTGATGAGTGTGAGGTGTATCAAACGCGGTCCAGGAGGCTCCTGGAGGCACTGTGCGTAACTTGGGCACACTGTGCCTTACTAGGAAGGATGCACTTGGCATTGCCCTCCATGCTGTCCACAGTTCTCCTCTTCCTATGACTGCTTGCCCAGCAGGTGCTCCTCTCCCCTTGGAGAGGTCTGAGGAGTTGGAATTAGAAGCATTCAGTTCTTCTGCAGCCCTCATGAGACCTATGGGAAAGAGAAATCCTCTTCTGGCTCTGTGTGGCACCTCCAACCCCGTATTTCCCTGACTCTGTGCAAGAGTAATCTCCTTGATGTCTCTCAGGTGTCTCTAGACCCAGGGAATGGGAGAGCAGGGAACCAGGACTTTGGGAACCAACTGCTTACTGGCCCCAGGGCTGGCCCCAGTGCATCCAGCTACCCTCTCCAGCATCCTCACTACTCTGCTTGGTCTTAACTCAGAGCTCGGCCAGACCCTGCAAAACCTGAGCCAAAATCAGCTGCTATTCTTGCATTACAACTTTGATTTTTGGTACTTTCATTTAGCTGTGCTTTAAGATGCTTAAATGCAAATGCAGGCATTCAGGTTGTGGTTTATACAATGTCTAGATCTGTACTTCTCACTTGGAAATGCGTTAATGTAAATTACTGGCAAGCGCAGCTTTCTACACCTCTGATAGCGCTGCCTTACACAACCAGGACCCTGGGGTTCTGCTTGATCCTGGTGTTACAGATGTAGTATAAAAATAACTACACTTTGGAGCCCTGCCTTTGTAATTTAGCCCGGTTGTCTGATTGTCCAGCCATGGCTTATAGCAGGAAACCCCCACTAAAGAGCAACACACTGGACGGAGATTTGTAGTGGCATGTTGTAGTACTCTCTCTTTCAAAGAAAGAGAGAGAAAAACATGCTACCAGTGTGAAATGAAGGTGGATGAAAGTGTTTCGTTATTGCTTCCTGCCTTTTTAGGAGTATCCTGTGTAATTCTTGTTCTTTTCAATTCTTACTGTGCATAAAAGAAACACAACAAACTATGCACAAACACTGTATTATAAGATAATAATTTACCATCTGATGCTACTTAAATTTTTCAGGAACCTTTTGAGAATACTATACTCTCTTCACTGGTAGCAGGTTAATGTATTTCCTTTATGGAAATGACTTTTCACTTTCGATGTTAAGAGAAACTGCTCTGAAAACCTTTCTTCTTAGCTAGAAGCAAGTTGTTTGCAGTGCTTTATTATAATTGAACATCAATAATATTCAGTGTACGAAAAAGAAAGACTCTTAAAAGAAGATATTGATATTATAAATGATTAATAGAAAAGCATCATTCCCTTTAAATGCTTCACCATATTTGAAGTGCAAAAGGCAAGTCAGATGCTGAGGAGTCACACCAAATTGACATTAGGGCTCTGTGCTACTGTGTTCTGTTCATTATTATTATTATTTTATATGCCTTCTTATCACTAAGTGCTTTCCAATTGTTTAGTAAGGGAGCTAATTGGTGTTATTCGGTCTTTTTCTTACCCTTACCTTTTTATTGGTGTAACTGAATATTTTGGTAGGGTTGGTTTTCTTTAGGATAGACAAACCTATTTATATTGGAGAAAACAGAGAGAGAAAGCATACCTTGTAGTTGGGACTGAGAGGTGAAAGGCTGAATGTCTCCAGTCCCTATGAAACTCCATTCCCAGAGCAATTGGACTCAGTGATTTCCAAGGACACTGAGCTGAGCCCTTTCTGAGAGCTGCATTTGGGTCAGCACATTTAGGTTTTCACACGCCTCTAACAATTAACCAGCTCAAACCCTCCTGCCTCTGGGAGACAGCATCCCACCTCTGCAGCTAAAATCTTCCCAGAGAACTGAAGGAGCACAGATTTAAGCCGATTCACAACAGCTTTAATTAAACCTCAGTTAAACTGGTTCACATTTAAATATCCAGGAGATACATGAATGATCCACACTTAATTACCTCAGCACAGCCCAATGCCCTCTTCCGTGCCCACGGGTGGTGGGCTCGTGCTCAGGGGCTGCTGGGGAGAGCTGTGGGGTGCAGAGCTCTGCTGAGCTGCAATTTACCCCCACTCTCTGCTTCCCTTACTCACCACTCCTGAACCCTCTCTACCCTCTCCCCACACCCTGGTGAGCCCAGTGGCCCTGGGCAAGCAGCTGCAGAGCGTAAGGAAGGCAGGTGGGGAGCCCAGAGCCACCCCAGCATGCCACTGCCCTGCTGCTGAGAAGAAGCTGCTTGTATGGTCACAGGAGTGATGGAGGCTGGTGGTGCCCAGCACTGCCTGCGGCCATATGGCTGCTCCAGGGGCTCCCTGGCACAGCCCCCAGCAAATCCTCTTAGTTCAGCTTCACCCTCTTTCTTGCCTCTTTGATGTCGGTCTTGCCTTGGTCCCTGCTCCAGTCCCAATTCCCACTGCAAGCTCTCGTGGTCAGACCGTGGTTGTGCCCCTGGCGCTCTCATGGCCTGACTGCAGCTCAAGGATGGGACACTGAGGTTCTGTCTGCTCTCTGCACAGGGTTCTGTCTGGTAGTGAGATACCAGGCACAAAATAGTCTACATTCATGCCACTAAACCATCTTGCCCCTCAGACCCAGTGGCTCTATCCAAACTACCTTGCCTGTTGCTCTGATAGCTGTCATAGGCACCTAATGGAGATGCACAAGCCCAAGGAGAGCAAAAAGTGTATTCTGAGATGAAGGGCACTGCCTGGCAGCAAAGACCAGGAATGAAGAACTTAAATTTGCTGCTGATTCTCTGCTTTGATACCTTGCTAAGGTATCTGTTTGTCTCCCTGTGTCACAGGCAGGCACTAAACACAAACCTACTTTCCTAAAGCTGTTACAAGAGTTTTTGTTGAAAATTAGATCAAGAAAGTGAAAAGTAGTAATTAAAATGTTCTTGCATAGAGTGGAAGTATGTACAGAGCCTTATGTATCAGGAAGGGTGTGTTCACATTAGCAACAGGCCATTGCAATTTATTCTCTTCCTCAAAATCTAGGTAAGAAAACAAAAATGCCTGCTGATCTCTTTTCTCAGTTTTGAAACAGCATAATAAAAAAACATCTGCTAAAGCTAATGACTGCATTTGCATAGATTACATGTGACAATCCAGCACACAACAGGGTGTCCTGCCATGCAGACAACAAGCCACAAGGGTGATGCACTTCTTTGGCATTTGTTGCCATAAGTCAGCTACGCTTCTACAATAATAGCATCAGCTACTTTCCAGGAGGGCTTTGGCTAACAGTGCCAGAGAAAATTACTGGCGGCCTCTTGTTTTCCAAGATGAAAGGTGTAGGCCTCTCTCCTGCCAAGTGTGGAGGAGCAGTGGAAGAGGGGAAACAGCTTTCATGGAGGCATCCAGCGAAACCCCTTGGCTCTGGAGTGGTGGGGGGAAGGAGTCGACTCTGCTGGGCTCAGGCTGAGGGAGGCTGAGCCCTGGTGCCCAGCAGCAGGGGCACGGTGCTGGCCACAGACAACACAGGGTGGCTGTGCACAGCCCTGCCATCAGCCAGGCTGAGGGAGGGCCGGCGCCTGCCATGGGGCAGCATGGCTGGATGCCATCAAGAGTTGGAGGGGAAAAAACCGCTCCTTTGTGTTTTCAGCACAGTGGTTGAGTTTTATGGCATCGCTTTGTTATTCTTGCAGCATTGGCTATGAACAAATAAAAGACAATTTATATCCTAAGGCAAACTGGCTCTGATACGGTGCTATTCCTTTTTGCCTTGCTTAATTGGGCTAACAGAAAAAGACAACAGCTGCAACGGTGGGAATGAAAAATGCCTTTGCTTGTCCTGGTTTTGACAGCAATCAGCCCAACAAGGGATTATCAATTGATCTGAGATAAGTGTTAGTGAAGGATGCAGATTGTTGTCTGTTTATCCCCTCTACTATTTCATAGATGCAATTACAGACAAAAAAACTAACACTGAGAGTTACTTGGAGAGAGAGAAAACTGTTAGGCATGTTTAAGACCAGTGTGAAAAGGAATCTCTCTGAAAAAAATGCTCTAGGACTTCTGTGTGTTTAGATGTGCACATATATGTGCAAGTGCATCGTGAAGCAGGAAAGTCAAAAGAGAGACAGGCCGTAGTCACGTGTTTTCAAAAAAATCAGGTCATTTTCTCCAGCTTGTTTCTTCCAAGTCTGCAGATCTAACAGCCACCGGATGCTTCCTTCTGTCCTGGTAATCCATGAGTTCAGGCAAAGCTCTGTGACCACCTGTCAGCCTATTTTTGTGAAGCTCCATGGAAAAACTCCACAAAAATGAGTAGATGATCTTGACTGTCCCATTTGATAGATACAACATCTTTTGGATTGGTGCATAATTTTCCCGTTGGGTTTTTCTGGAAGCAGGAGATGATATGCCCTGGCCAGGAATCAAGAGAAATGGGCTTTTCCCAATCAGCCAGAGACACCAGGCAAACCAGTGCTACTGGTTTCCAGTTTGCTTGTCCCTGGCCCTGATCCAGGACTGTTTGGTGGGAGTTTTGCAGTTATCCTTAGTAGATGCTGAATCCAGCTATTGTGTGTGGAAACACCACTGAGGAGACCCTCCAAGAGGCTGGGAGATGCTTGCTCTGCCTACCAGGTACCCTACCAGCCAACTCAGAGGGCCTAATCCTGTCTCTTACATGGTCCTTGTTCAAAAGGTGCTCCTCTGGAAACCAGTTTTGTCCAAGCAAGAAAAAGAGCAAGAGTGGAAGCCCCAGTGATTATTCCTCTTGGTACTAATCTATTCTTAAACTGCACCGTACTCTTTAGATATTTCGGTAAAACTGTCACAAATCAACACCCACTGCTTCGTTTTTCTTAGTGGTGAAAAAAAAAAGGAAAAAGAGACAACTGAAAAGCCGTCCTTTAGCTGACATTCAGTCAGAATTGATCGAGCGATCTGCTGTCAAAGCAACAGCACTTGTCAGAAATAGCCCTATGGAAAAAAACCCCTGGTGTTATTTGTATTGCGCGTCCCACACAATGCTCCTTGGTGAGAGCGGGGCGTCAGGGACCGGCATCGAAACGGGATCAGTGGAAGCGTGGCGTGCAAAATTAATCGCGTGCTTCCCCACGAGCCACCAGCATCCCCGCCACTGCCTCCAGCTAACGAGCTCACCCATGTGCATCAAGGCAGAGCTTCTAGAAAGAACAAGCGGGGTCAGATTGCTTTAGAAACCCTCACAGCTCCGAGGGACCAACACAACCAAAATCCAGGCTGCACCAGGCCTTTCTCATGGTGTGACTTTGACCAGAGCCCCAGTCCTGCAAACTCATGACCACCTTAGGAGATCCTCCAGTGCAAGGAGAAGGCACTGCCCTGTGCATATACACTGAGCAATGCACGTGCTTGCTTTAGAGATGATGGAAAATGTTTTATTTCTGCATAACAATGTTTTTCCCAAACAGAAAATCTGAAAACTGAAAAATGTTGGTTGATATTTTTGGGAAAGTGAGGAAATAACTTACACATCACGAGTATCAGAACATTTAGAGAGGGGCTGATTTGAGAAAACTTAGGTGTTTTTCTCTGAATGTTTAACTCAAGCTCAGAGCTTTCAGGATAAGATTTACCTCATCCACCCATAAGCTGGCCTGTAAAACAGGTCACATAAACTGCATCCTAAGAATACCTGTCTTTTGCTACATTAAATGAAGGGGATTTAGGCTAACTATCTGAGATGCAGCTGTTTACTCTGCAGCTGGTTAAAGCATGGGGAGACAAAACCTACCTTTTGGTAGGTTTGAGCTCTGGTTTGAACCAGATGGAAGCCACTGGTTCCTACAGGTTTGCAAGGCATGGACTGGTTTCGTGTGGCATCTTATAGCCAACCCTTTTGGAAGCTGCTGAGACATACCCTATTTCAAATACAAAATATATACTGTGTATCTGCACATAGGAGTAGTTGCAGTTTTGGAGATCCTAAAAAAAATCCTGTGAGTGAATTTTATCATTAGGTTTGAAAATCTATCATAATAAAAATCACAATTCTTTCTCTCCTTTCCCACCATGTTCCAAGACACAGATTTGGTCCCAAAGCTTTTCAGTAATTCCCTTGCAGCCCGTGTATTTCACACGTGCTCAGGTGTCTATTTTCTTTTACACTTGGTCTCTCAGTCCTTCCATCTGAGCCCAAAGACTTCCACATGTCACCACGGTGCTGGCACCCAACTGCTTTGACCCATGTTCTGCCCAGGGCCTGGCTGCTTTATACAAAGTAAAATGAGGGGAGAGGAGGAAAGTGAGACAGAACATTCCTGAGATCAAACTAATAATGTATCTATCAATAACTGTAATGAAAGGACTTTTTAAAAATGTATCTGTGTCAGCTGAATCTCACAAAAGCCTTGTTAGTAAATTGGAGAAGTATTTCTTACTTGAAAAAAAAGATAGATCACATCTATCTAGGTATCCTATTTAAGGAGGCTGAATCTTTAATGAGGTCCCAATTCTGACTCTTACACCTACTGACACTAACCACAAGTATTTCCGCTGAAGTCAATGGAAAGGTCAGAGATAGTACAAAGGTGAGGAAAAACCTCAGGCATCCCCAATGTGACTAAAGTTTTCTAAATGCTTACCTCTCAATAAAAGTATCTCAGCAGAATTGTTCTCCAAAAATCATGCTCAACTGCATCTCAGCTGTTTGAAAAACATATTCTGACCCTGTATTCCCCATGGTTCCCCTAATCTGCTTACAGTCCTGTTTGGGCTTTTAATTAAAGATAGTGGGGAAGACCCATCCCTCCTGTGGTACTATTGTCTGTCAGGTCTGCTGAGTCTGCACAGCCAAGATTTTATTTTAATTTATTTTTGAAGAAGAAAAATTTAACTAGCAGAATTAGAAATAAAATTTAAGTTTTTATTATGTCTCAGCTACTGGAAACATCCAAAGAAAAATGGCTGTATGTCCATCTAAAAAAAACATATTTATGCTATATTTTTTTTAACCTTCCTGTATGGAAGAACGTAAACTCTAAACATTGCCAGTAGTTACGGTGCAAGTAAATCTGGGATTGGACTGGGTTAATTCTTAGAGGTTCTAGCTATACTGTTCCAGCAGGATTAAAAGGTTTTGGGTTTTTAATGCGGAGGGCTAGGGCACTAACATATTATTAATTAGAAGTAAATCTGTCCCTTGGGGGACTACATGCACTGCCTTCATTTTTAATTTGTATTTAGCTTTAAGACAAATGATGGATATTTCCCCTCTTTCAGTTTCTCAGTTGTTTCCTTATTTCGCTGTAATCCTTTTGTTTTGCATTGGGAAGAACAGTTGGATAACACAGAGACAGTGTGCAGAGAACTGATTTTTTTCAATCTGTTGACTGAAATGGAAAACATTCAATAATTTTCTTTCAGGTCCAGATCACGTTTTGCTTCATTTTGGGAGGGTTACTGTTATTTTCCTATTTAGCTCTTTAAAACAGCAAAATATAAGCCATTTATACAGAAAAGTTGTTTTGAGAACAAAAAACTCTACAAAAATCTTGGATGAGCTACTCTATCCTCATCCTTTCTGAGTTCAGATGGTTTACTTGATTTCAGAAACCCCATAATTGTTTTCCTCAACTTGAACATCCATTTCTTGCTGGATTTTTTTTTTTCTCTCCGGAGTTGCACCCAGGAGGGATGCTGGGGCTGAGGGACAGTAATAAAAGCAAACCTCACAGTGGCCACAGGATTCCTTTCACGTGTAGAGAAGTTTTTGGCCTTTGCTGCAAGGATGTTTACCAGTGAGGACAAGTATTCCTCCTCACAAAGTCCTCACTTAGGAGGTCTCAGGTCTAACTTACAGTCTTCCAGGCTCATGCATGAGACTTCTTCCTGTTTTGGCTAGACTGGGCCAGTGTTTAAACACGAGAAAATTTAGTGTCTGTTTTCTTCTTTCCGCCACATTTATGCTGTGGAAGGACATGATTGTTGCCTAGTCAAGATTCTGTACCTCAGCTCTTGTTTGGTGTGGTTTCTTGGAGATTTAGATAATGTTCTTGTTGCTTAAAATACACAGCTTTGCAGTGGCCACTTTCAAATTCTATAAATTGGTGGAGTTCGGACGTAATATTCTGAAAATAGAGTCCAGGTCTCTATTTTGGGAAACAGGTCTTGTTCTGCTCACTGAACACTTCCCAGTACTGCAGCTCTTCATCCAATAAAACACAGTAATGACAGTTTATTATCTCCCAGGAGACTGGAGATATACTTTACAGGGACGTGCACATCTCCTAGTCATGGTGAAGTTTGCTATCTGTACTTTGCACTGATACCAGATTTTGCCGGTGACAGTTTTCCATGAGTTAATCAGGCAGTTTCTGGTGAGCATGAAGCCTGTGTGGAGATGACAGTCTGACAGAGTTTCCTCACTTTATCCCTCATCTTCTACTTGCTGCTCTTTATTCTTCCTTTCATATATTGCATTTTTTGGATTCCTTTAAGAACTTTTTCCCTGAGATATCCCCAAATTTGAGCTGCCTTGAGTGAGGGTTGGCCAGACTCTGGTCATGCTGAACTGCACATCTCTGGTCTTTATGCCTCTGCAGCTGGGGAAAGTTTGGTTTGAGGATGTGTTATGGAAAATGGTCTGACCTGGGAAAACAGAGCTAGGAGTAACAAAGCAAATGGTCTCAAAGCGGTCTTAGCTGCTTCTGCACGAGCTGGAGAGGAAGGAAGGAAATACGCGGTATTAGAGGACATGGATCTGTTGGGAAACAAATGCAAACAAGTGGCAAATGTTAGAAATCCAGACACCTTTCCCTTTACCTGTGTGAGCCACTGATATGTGTTACAGCAAGAATGCTGACATGGAGAATAAGAGCGATTCTTTAATTCCTCATTTCTTTTTCTGATTTTTTTTGCTGGTTTTCACTCTTCTCTTTCTAGTCCCAGTGGCTCCCTAAGCAGATTTTAAGGTATCAGTAGAGATCTGACACTACTTATGTCTCTCTTAATGAGCCCGTTGATTTAGTAATCCAGCAAACAGCACTCTTCCATTTTCTGGTACTGTAATGCACTGAAGAATTCAACTGTGCAGTAGCACACCTAATGATGTAAAAAGTAACTGCTGTGTTCAAAGTAACTTTTCAGGTAGTGGGCCTGTTTTCCCCATGGACATGTTATTGCTCTGGGCCTCCCTGCACTCATCCTTAAATTCTAGATCCTGGCAAGGTAATTATCTATTGCTTTCTAAAAGCCTGCTGACTTTCTCCCATTACCAGCTGGGGCCTAGATGCAGGCGCTGTGCCAGCCAAAGTCTTGCAATTCACATTCTGTGATTTTGATTCACTGCTTATCATTAAGAAGACCTACACGTTTTAAACTGATGTAGCATCTTTGAGCACCATGAATTACATATGCATTTGTACAATTAACAGTGGTCTTAAAGGTCTTGTCTGACCTGAACAATTCTATGATCCTATAGTATATGTGGTGGGTGAAATACAACCATAGAGAATGCTAACCAGAAAAAAAAAAAGGTGAAGCACTTCAGCAAAAAACCAGGTAAACTCTGGCTTAAAACTGAGATTATGTTGAGAGGGCTGCTCCTGACTCTCTGGAGTCACTGGAGCTTCACAGGAATGAAGCACAAAGTGAAAAACTCCTGCAGAGGTGTTCTAACACCTCTATGCTGTCACCCTGTGCCCAGTGCTCCCATTCAGCACATGAGGCAGCCTTGAAATACCAAAAAACAGGGGCTTCTGTCAAAATGAGGTACAAGATGGTTTGCTACCTGTCACTCCCGTCACTAATTCATACATGATGAATCCTAGGATGTTATTCAGTATTCATTCTGTGCCACCGACTGCAGTCTTTGGGGCAACTGAGAGCATCTGCGTGGTGCAATGACTGCGGGGAAAGCAGGGTGAGGCTCTGCAGCTGGTTTGTAATTACTGCCGATCCTGCTGTTCCACCTGCTGGCTCCCGCTGCAGGGGTGCCCCTGCGGCTCCGCCACTCTGTAGGGATTGAGGCTGGGACAGGACTGTGGTGCCTGTGGGTCACTGGAGAAGGCACCGTCGCTGGAAATGAGCCAAGCCCTGGCTTCCTGAGGATCACAGCACAGGTCAGCGGTGGAGCCAAGGAGGAGAGCTGGACCAGGACTCTGTGACAGTGACCTTCAATCAGCAGCCCAAAATAGCTGTAGGGTATGTCCAGGAAACAAGGAGAGGATAGCCTTCATGACAAAATCCTTAATCTCTGTAAAAAAATGAACACATATAAATGCTACATTTTTTATATTATGCTTTTTTGCATAATTTTTTATGTAGTGTTTCTTGTCTGGTTTTCTTCATTCATATACAATCTAAACGTGAAAAAAACCCACCTTGGAGAACAGACCCTTTTTGATATCCCCTTCAGCTAGAATAAAACCTGCTGGTGTGGCCGTGCCATGCATCTCAGCATGGGAGCTCTTCCACCATATCAGATGCCCCTCAGGCTAAGCCAGGTCGGAGGGAATGCAGCAGAAAGAGCTCTCCCATCCACAGTGGCTCAGCTGCCCCTCTTCTGTATGTCATCTGGAGCTCCCTGCTGGCTCTGAGTCTCTCTGTGCTTCAACATTAGTGCTCCTCATTTGTTTTCACTTTGCAAGGTGTCTGTCAGTCGTTCTTTCCCCTTGCCAGGCATGCAGAGTTATGACATTTTTCACTGTCAGAAGCAGACTTCCATTTCAGACCTACAGAGATGAAGGGAAGCCTTAAAGAAATCCCTGCTGTAATTCAGGCATGTCATAAGTTCATGATGAATCTATGGATGTCTTCAGGTTAAAACAAAATGCTAAAAGATAAAAGAAAAAAAGGAAATATTTAATTTTTCACTTTCAAAATTCAGTGCTTTACCATTTCATTTTAGAATGACTATCTATTTCCAGAGGTACTTCAAGGTTATTTAAATAATATTTTTTAAAGTGTAAAAAGTATCGAAACCAAATGTGTAGAAAAAAAATCAATTTGTCAAAACATTTTCCAAGTAATAATTTCAGGTTGACTTCGAGTCACTTTCCTCCATTAACAGCTGGATTTTAAGCTGGCTGAAAAACAAGCAGAAAGTCCACTGTTTCTGTCATAGCCATAAACATTGACACAAAAAGAAAGAAGGGACAATAAGTTGTGTGTTCCATACAGCTGTGAAGCATTAAGTCATCTCTCCTCTGCCTTCTGTATCTCTGAGTCTCCTTCCATCGGACCCAATGCTTGTAAGAAGAACTGGCGAATTATAAAGGATTGGTGAAATGTAGCAAACACCAGGAAGAAAGTGCAAAAACTGAGGATTTCAGTCAAGTGGCCAAGTCTTACTTGTTAGCATTTTCACCCATTTTTTCCCAAGATACATGATCAGGGTTTGTTCTTTCAGATTTCGAAAGTATGCCTGGATCTTTGTATTTGCATTTTATCAAAAGCGTTTGGCATTCTCTCTTTTTTATCAAGTTTCCTTCATCTGTGTAAAGAGCAGAAATATGACCAAGTGATTGGGAAACTCATGACATGGTACAATTGATGGAGGCACAGTCAAGGTGAGGAATTTGCACCTCTAGGTCAAGGTTCTGCTCTGCCTCCTGTCTCTGTGGCTTCTGGGTGCTGGGCACGTTTACAAACTGTACTCTGCAAAATGTAACTCACTCCTCCTCCTCCAGCCAAGATCTTGGCTTCTGCCTCATCTGTCCTTTCCTCTGTCTCTTGCAGAAGGCAGAAGAGACCTGTAAGTTGAATGCTGTGCTCGCTCATATTGCTCTTACTGAACACTTTAATTCTGAATGCAAATGGCACTTTTTATACATGAACAGGACTAAATTCACTGGATAAATTATTCACAACAGATAATTCAACCTGCTCTCGTGGGAGAGTGCAATGAATGTCTGATGATGTTAAAAAAACACCCAAACCCACAACTAATTCTTCCAGCCAGTGAAGTCAATGGCAAAGCCTTTTAGTGGCTTCAAAGGGAGCCCCATGCCAGTGGGCCCACACATGTCTTCTCTTTAGTGGTTCTCACTTGCATTTAGAGCTTAAACACAGACAAGTGCTTCTGTACTGAGGAACCCAGACTAGTGCTGTGTTGCACAGCTGAGCTGCCAGGGCACGGGCACTATTACAGCTCTGGGTGAAAGCAGGTCTGCTCTGCAGCTCTGGTGCAGAGCAGTGCCCCGAGCTGAGCTAACCCAGCTGAGAGAAAGCTGCGTGTTCAGCGAGTCTGGAGCCCAGGGCGGGTTATTTCAGCTGGGTTTGTCTAGTTTGGAGAAAAAACTCTCCACAGCTGCTCTCCACAGCTCCCTGAGAAGGGGAAGAGGAGAGGGAGGTGTTGAGCTCTTTTCCCTGGTATCCAGTGACAGGATGCTTGGGAATGATTCAAAGCTGCACCAGGGGAGGTTCAGACTGGACATTAGGAAGCATTTCTTTAGTGAGAGGGTGGTGAACACTGAAACAGGCTTTCTAAAGGGGTGGTTGATGCCCCAAGTCTGTCAGTGTTTGAGAGGCATTTGGACAATACCCCTAATAACATGCTTTCAGCCATTAGGTCAGGCAGTTGGGCTGGATGATTGCTGTGGGCTCCTTACAACTACTCTGCTCTATTCTATTCCATTCTATTTCATTCCATGCCATTCCATTCCATTCTCACCTGGGATAGATTTGCAGCCAGTTAGGAGTTTTGTGGTCAGGGTAACACCAGCCACCCTGATGTGACTGGACAGCTGCCCATCATCCCTGGTGGCAATTCGACACGGGCACGATTTGGGTGCCATGACTGAGTGCAGTGGATGCAGGGGCCGGAAAAGGTTTGTGTGGGGGCTGCCACCGTGCTCCCCCTCCGTGGCAGGGGCAGCAACTGGGGTGAGGGCTGGTCTGTGCCCGAGCTTGTACCACTGCTCCCCTCTGCTCGTCGGCAGTGGGCACATGTGGCCCGGGGCACTGCGGAGAAAGAGGGACACGGGGACGGTGCGAGTCGTCCTGGTGAGGTGGGAGATGGGAAAGCAGGGGGAGAGGGGAGAACTTAGCATCCTTTGCCTCTGCCCCCCCGAGTATTTACGTACCGGGTTCGGTCTGTGTGTCCCATTTTCCCACCCGTCTGTCCCCGCCGGGGGTGCACTGGCACCTGCAGACCGCCACCAGCTCCCAGCGCCCCCGGCCCCCCTTTCTGTCAGCGCTGCGAGCGCTTCGCTGCACCCCCCAGCCCACGGCTTCAGTCACGCAATGCCCGCGGTCCAGAGCGCGGCGCGACCGTGCCGGCAGGACACGGCGGCGATGCAGAACGCTCTCACCAAATAAAAGCCGAGCTTTG
>VXBT01006576.1:577612-761336 GCA_013400235.1 Oriolus oriolus
AGCCTCGGCGCCCCCGCCGGCAGCGCGGGGGCCAAGTCGCACAGCTTCTTCTCGCTGCTGAGGAAGAACGGCAGGCAGGCGGAGGGCGCGGAGCCGCGGGCCGGCGGCAGACAAAAGAAGGGGCTGAAGGGGATCTTCAGCAGCATGCGGTGGCACAAAAAGGACAAAAACGGCAAGGAGGAGAGGGGGGAAACCTCGGACATCCCGTCCGGTCTTATCATGCCGGGGTCCCTGACCGCCAGCCTGGAGTGCATCAAGGAGGAGACGCCGAAACCTTTGTCTGAGAGCCCGAGCGGCGCGGGAGACGCCGGGCCGGAGCCGCCGCGGGAGAAGCGCAGCGGCGAGACGCCCGCCGCGGCCCAGGAGCCCGAAGCGGGCGGCGCGGAGCCGCGGGCTAGCAGCCCCCCGCCCCGGGAGGAGCCGCCCGCCGCCGTGCGGCCACCCGAGGAGCTCAGCCGCGAGCGACCGGAGCCGGCCGCCGGAGAGGCTGGGACCGCGAAGGATGCGGCGATAACAGGTGACATTCCAATAACGACTATCCCCCCTGTTGAACCTCACTGTGATAGCGGTCAAGAGACGGCAGCCGCCCCTGACCCTTCCTCTGTTGATCCACCCTCAGAGCAATCGATTGATCGTATTTGTTTGATGTTTGCTGACGTGACTTCACTGAAAAGCTTTGACTCTCTTACAGGCTGCGGAGATATTATTGCGGACCATGAGGAGGATGTGGGCGGCGGGAGTGGCGTCTGCGAGAAGAGCACCCCCGGGCCCAGCAAGCTGGGTGCCACCAAGAAGCACCCCACCATGGTGGCCTACCAAGGAGGAGGGGAAGAGATGGCCAGCCCCGACCAGGTGGATGACACCTGCCTGCAGGAGTTCTGGGATATGCTGTCGCAGACAGACGAGACTCAGACACAAGGAGGAGGAAGTGGAGGAGGGACAAAGAAGCCCGAGGGGTTGAAGGAAACCCGAGGTACCGAGGGGGCCCAGAATAGGGTGGTGGTGAAACGTGGTGGCCTCCACCAGATAACCATTCACCTGAACCACAAAGAGGAGCAGAAGGGCAGGGAAAAGGAGCAGCATGAGGGCGTCCCAAACAGCGATGAGGGCTACTGGGATTCCACCACCCCTGGTCCTGAGGAAGATAGTTCCGCAAGCATCCAGAAGGAAACCATTCCCAGGGATATCTACAGTGGGGATGCTCTTTACGACCTCTATGCTGAGCCAGATGAGAACCCACCAGCGGGACCTACAAATGAAGAAGTCCCCAGTGTGCCACGCTCCAAGCCCGTGTCTCCAATAACGACCGTGAGCTCACTGAAAACACCCTCAAGCACGGCAAAGGACTCCAAGATACCCATCAGCATTAAACACCTTTCGTCGCATCCCTCCAGCCATGGAGCAGATGCCAGTAACAGCCATCACGTCGCACACCATCACCTGGCCAAAAGTGAGATGCACAGAACAAAAATCCCCGTCTCCAAAGTACTGGTACGCCGGGTCAGTAACAGGGGCGTAGCAGGGACAACAGTGAAAACTGCCACGTACCAGGACAGTGCCAAAAAGTAGTTGGGTAAGAGGTGGAGACAAAGACAGAGAACGAAGTCCATGTGGGAAAGTCTGCATAGGAGACCACAGAAAATGAATTAGTTTTGCATCACCTGAAGAAAGTCACCTAAAAGGCTTCCTTCACTGTACTCCGTGGGCCTGCACTTCTGAGTCTCTTCTTCCTAGACTGTGTGGCTGAATATAAAAAATCAACTTCTTTTTGAGCACTTTTTTTTACATTTGTATCTTTTTGCTGCAACACTAAACACTGGGGAGGTTCATTTTTACATGCCTTTCTGGAAGCAGGACTTGGATTATCACCATTCTTCCTCGTGCAAAGCAGTGTCATGAGTTCTTCAAGGGAAGAGAGTTACAAGAGGAGCAACGTGAGAGGTTCTCCAATACGCTTATCTTTTAATCATTTCTCGGGGAGGAGTAGAGGGTGGGTGCCTGGCTGGCTCTGGAAATGATGTTTGCTCTACAAGATGTTGGAAAAAATGCCAAGCAGAAAACAACCCACCTAACAGGTATTTCACCTGCTGTAGGAACGAGAACACTGCTCAGCAGCAGACTTGATTGACTTGTGTGCAGGAGATAAAACTAAGGAGTTAGGTGGACTTGTCTAACAGGAAAACATATTTTCGTTTGTCTGTCTGTCTGGTTGGTTTTGATCTGGTCTGATGTAAATGGGTAACAGAGACACCTGACGTAGGTTCAGATGTTTACATCAATACTCGTCCGATAATGCATACAATCAGGTTCAGGGAAACATTTTACTAAATGCCAATATATACACACTGTCCACATTTATACAATAACTTGCTCGCTGTGTGTAAATATATACGTGTTTTAGCAGATTTTTTATAAAAAAAGAAAATCACCTGTCCTTATTACCTAGAGTTTAAGCAAGAGTTAGTTTTTATAGGTAGATAATTTTACAGTTCTAAGAGGATAGAACTTTGTGTAAGTACCTTAAATTAGAGAAAAACTCTGGTTTGTATGGGCTCATGCATCCCCAGATAAGTAAGTCTGAAAGTGCTGATTTTATTCCAGTGGCACATTCCATGGCTCAGAGCAGATGTTCTGACAGCATTGCCACTGCAAACCTCTATTTTCAGGGGTTTAGACAAACTTGCTCTGGGCTTAAACCTTACCGAGAAGGAACCCAGCAAAGAAAGGTGTTTTTTAAGTATTATTTTTTAAAATATATAAAATTAGTTTTTGACTATTTAAAGAAAGTTTGGGTTCTCGTTGCTTTTATTTTCATTCTCAATAATGTCAGAATAATTTTACTTTAAGAGAGAAAAAAATATGGTAAGCTAGTGGTACATAACATGGTCTGATGAGCTTGGATCTTAGGAGAAATGTATTAATGGCCATGACATTTTTGAATGGTGGCTACTGTACATGGGCATTGGCAACATTTCAAAGAAATATAGTAGGGTTTTAATGTGCCTGAGGACATATTTTTATGATACACTGAAAAAGCTCTAAAAATCACTGAAGTCTAAAGGTAAATGTTATGTATTTACAAAATATTTTGATATAAGTATTTAATCATCAGACCACAGTTAATATAAAATATATGCTCCAGTGTATCTAAAAAATAATATACATTTTAAAAATATACATGTCTATATTATGCAGAGAATCCCAAATTCACATCATTGAAGCTAATGGGTCTGATCTTACATAGCAGTTGGTTTTATTGTCTCTTAAATCAAAAGAAAAAAAAAGGAAAATAAAGATACAGAATACACATTTGAAGGATATTAAGGTTATAGGCAAACCATAAAAAGCCAGGAAATACCATAATAAGAATTGTATATATGTATATGCATGATTCATGGTTCACGGGGGAAATGACCTTAAAGTCGCGGAGGTGAAATTGGCATCCAGTTTTGAAATTGCTGCAGAATTTCATACCGAGTTGCAGCACCCCAGTGAAAGTGTTAGTTTCCCTGACCAGGCCCTGTTTTCATGGTTGAAGAACCTTAATACACTTCAAAGAGGATACTTCTATGTTTTCTTTCTGACGTGTACGTGTGTGGTTCCCTATGTGCCCAGTCACACAGACGTGCTGTACATATGCATGTGCGGTGAGCACGCAGCTCCTGGCAGGGCCCGTGCGCCCGCGAAGGCGCTCCCCGTGCACACTCACACTCGTGTGAGCACTCCCACGCACAGGCTGGGGGCTGTGCTCCAGATCTGCCTCCAAACACGCTGGCAATGGTTTTCTTTGCCTGAGAAAGGGATTTGCATTTGGTCTGACTCCACTTGTGCATTTTAGAAAGTCAAAGCTGAAACACCCTCAAAAGGATGTTTGTACAGAACACGGAATATTATCCTGCTACTCAGCCCTAAACATGACATTCCTTTTCCTGTTCTTTTGTTTTTATTTGACTGTAAGGGATGCTTCTTTCCTTGCATGACAACTCTGCAGAAAAATCGTCATTCCCCATTTTGTTCTAAGGACAAATTGTGCCGAGAGATTCTATAGGGTACTGGAAGTTGAGAGGGAGGGAGGATGTGGTAGTAGTACCATAAAAAACTGGAAGCACTGAGTACAGGTAATAGGAGTGGTGCGTCCTTATACCCACTAGGAGATACCACCTGCTATCTCTACAGGACTTGTGTGTGTCAAATTATTCATCATACGTGTTTTGTTTGCATTGTGGCATGTCTGTATTGAAAAACCAATAGTGTGACACTAGACCTAACTCCCTCTCACGTAACCACTAACACAAATCATCATTAAAATGCTTTGGCTTCCCTTCATTCTTCTCTATCTCCTTTGTTTTCTGCCACGTTTTTCCTCCATCCTCGGCATGGTGGTGGGCGGCCTCCTCCTCGGTGCTAACCCCTGGAGCGAGGAGCCCTGGGCTGGCAGTGGAGCGTGGGTGGGAGGGCAGCTGCCCAGCCCAGGTGCTCCCCAGCCGCTCCCTCAAGCTTTCTGTCACATACCCAGTGTAAGTACATTTTGCAAATCTCTTGGCGGTTTGTTTGGCTGCTTGCTATGTACATATTTTAAGGACAATCATATCCTTAAAAGGAAAATGGGAAAGTAGCTGGTAGTAGGGTGTCAGTATTGTGAATCATTGCGGCATACTGACGTTGATTCAGGGTAATGGTTGTGTGAGAGTAAAGATACAATTTAATGTTCAAATTAACTTTGTATTTCTGAAATTCACTTTTGTCTTTAAGCCAACTATGTTTTTTATTTCAAAAGGTAATAGAAGATCTAATATTTACTAGGGCTTTCAATTTCCATACAAGTATATTTGTATAACTCCACACAATGCCTAAAACAATCACTGAAAGGAGGTTCAAAGGCTTTCTTTAGACCTATATATAATTCCTTAAAGATCCCTGTAAAATACTGTGAGATGCCTAAGAACAAACAGTTAATGGCTTGCTGGATTTAAAGGCTGAGACATAAAGAGGTAATAGTCCTGAGGCATTTTGTGGTAGCTTGCATTCTTATTTATGTTACCCTGTTCAAGCATATATTTTCCTTGGCTTTGGTAGGTATTGAGGTAGAAATGGTGTTTTGAGTCCCAAAGATAACATTTCCAATGCTGTCATTGTTTTGATTTTCCTAAAGAATATTTTTCTTTATTTGTTTCATTTGTTATTTGGTGGTCTGAATGATGCTTTGTAATTATCAGTTGTATGTCGTTCATAAAAGATTTTATAGATCAGGACTTGGTATTTAGTTATGTGTACTCTTTGCACTTTCAGGTCCCTACTGGTAAATTTTGTATCTTCTTAGGATTTTTCTATATATTGCGTAGTGTTTTATAGCTATCTACAGTGATTTCAGTGGTATACACTCCTGTCCTTTATATCAGCACAAAAGATTTCTTTCAGTAGCATGAAATTATGTTTTTGTGGACTTGTTTTGTCACGATAGGAGCTAAGTTTCCTGTACTAAATGTGTGGCCTGCAACAGACATAAAAGGTCTTATTTTCCATGTAGTGTGTATGCATTTTGCTCTTGCCAGTAATAGGACTCAAACGCTCGTAGTATATTTTAGAGGAAATTCCATGACTAGAATAAGAAAAAAACTATGTTCAGTCTTATTCCATCAATAACCAGCATTTTCTTCATCCACTGTGAATATCCTCACTGCCATTCAGGGTAGTAGGGGACTGAATTTCAAAAATTACGTGCATAGATGTACACTATGAAAATTAATTCACTGATTATTTTTTAATGAATCTTACTAAATTATTTATCTAAGCTAAGCGAATATTGCACCAAAGTCTTAAAACATCTGATACAGATGGCATTTTCAGTAAGATGCTAGGAGTGCAGATGAGCCAACTTAACAGGCTTTGCTTAGCAAAGCAGAACCTTGTTGTTTCTTAAATTTGTAGTACTGACTGAGCTTGCAGATCAAAGGGAGCCATTGATTCTGCTGCGTGGCCATGCACCGAGGTTTTTCTTTCCCTGCTCTAATGGACTGCTTTCAGCAAAGGCTTTTCAGGAAGATAATGGTATGAAAGGGACAGATCACAGTAACAATAGCCACTTACAAGACAGATGGTTATCCAACAGCCGCAGCGGGGGATTCTAGGCTAGGTGGCCTGAAAATGTATTTTCATAGTTACTGATATGAAAGGCTGGGGCTTCTGTCTTGGAAAAACAAATTGACACCAACTCAAAGACACTGCAGAAATGAGTCTTGGCAGAGTTTACACATGACAGCTTCTGCAGGGTTTCTTTTTGGTTTTTATTTTGACTTTTCTTTTTTCCCCCCCTTTGTTTATGTTTTTATTATGGTGACATAACCCCACGTGTCTGAGCAGAGCTGCACAACAACTGACTCTTCTGAGATTCAGTGCTGAGAATACACTGTCAGCTGTCCCCAGTGGCCTGGGACTGGTTCCTGCTGAACATCCCTCCCTTCCACTGAGGGATGGGAGGGATGGGGTGATAGGATTCCCTTGTCATGGGTCCACGTGTTGTTTACTGTGAGCAGGAGGTATCTCAGTCTGTCTTGCTGTTTGTTTTCAGGGGACAATTTATTTTTAATTTAACTCACAGGAATTTTTTGCCCATCATTAGTTCATATTTTGTCTTCCTTGTGAGCATCTTGGGTAGGAACATTCAGTACTGATTTGGTGTTTCTGAGATCCATTTCACATAGAGAGAAATGGAAGAACTTGTTGTATGCAAAGGAATAATAGCTATAACCACTTGAGCCTCATCATGGGGGCCTTTATTCCTGCAAAAGCAGGTTGTTAAAACTCTTCTTGCCTTGGAAGGCTTCTCCACCCAAAACAGTGAGTGCTATTGCCTAGCACCCTTTTTTCCCCCCTCTATGTCTCTCATTCCTTCTCAGCCATACTGCAGTTGCTTGGGAAACTGAGATTTTTGATCTAGCCTTCCAGCACTGGAAAAGAGGAGCTGCTGCCAGTATGCCTCCTCTTCAGGAGGTCTTTGCTTCTGCTTCTTGGTCTTGAAAAAAATTATATCCCCCTCAGAATAAGCGGCAAAGATATTTAGAATGAAGATCTCTGCTGTGTGATCTCATACACATGGGTGAGGATGTTGAGTGGTATTTTGCATAGCATGGGATACATTCCTCCGCTTTCCTGTTGTGGACAATTTAGTAAATGTAGCAGGGTAGCAGGTCACTCTTGTAGGAAAGCCCAAGTGCTGTTTGTTATGAAGACTGTGCCCAGATTTTCTTTATCTTTGGTAAGAACTGCTTTCCTTTATCCTTTCTGTACATACTGAAATAAATAGAGCCAAAGTCGTAGTACAGAGAGGAAAAGGTTATGCACCTCACAGGGCAAAGAGTTTAACTTGCCAGGCTGAAAGGCTTCTTGTAGCAATGGCTAACAGAAGATTGCTTTGCCTACTTTGACATTACATCCAAGCAATGCTCTGCAATAAAAACTAATCCAGCTATGGCCACAAAGTTAGAAAACTGGCATTTGCCAACAGGACAATCTCTTTCCGTGGTCCAGTTCTACTGTGGCAAAGCTTCCACTGACTGCAGTAAGAACTGGCAGAGGTCCTTAATCTTTTAATCTTAAGGAAATAGAAAGTGTTTCTTAAACAAGTCTTCCTTTTTTTTTTTTTTTTTTTTTAAGATTAGCGTTATTCAGGTGTTTGTGCAGTCTTTTATATTACTGTGGTAGTGTTTTCACTGATCTGAATGCAAAAACATGTCTTTCCATTGTTTTTCATCTTAACAAGCTGCACTCCTGCACATACCTCCAGTGCTCAGCATGTTTAAATTACAGCTAACACAATCACTGCCTTCCTTAATTTAACTCTTGATGGCAAAAACAGGACCAGATTCTTTCCAGAGCTCTAAACCCCCTGCTTATTTTGTCATTGTTCATGTTTTTGATATGGTAACTAATGAAGCCTCCCTTTAATTATTGCACAGCCACATTTTAAATGTGTCATTAGGGAGAAGGCATGTGAGGACTGAATGGTAAGATCTTTAACAGATTTTTATTATTTTGGATGATGTTGCATCAAAACAGTTGCTAAATCAGTATCAGGTTGTTTCCATGGGCTTTTTATGCAGATGCATTGGAAGCTTTGAACATAATGTGCTCGTAAAAGAAAATTGCTTTGAATTAAGGCTGACCTTAAAATGTAATTCTCCGTAAATGGCAGCAGAGGGGGAGCTGTGTCCGAGCTCACCTGCTCCCTGTGGACTGGGGGAGCAAGGCACCCCAAGTCATCGGCAGAATTTGCAGTCTGACCTCGCCATGTGGTGCCAGCAGAGGGGTGCAGGATGTTGCCATGTGGAGGTGTCAGCCCTGGACAGCAGCAGGAAAAGGCAGGGTGGTGGTGCTGTGCTAGGGTGGGAGTGCTGATACGGCATCTGGGAGGTGGGATGAAAGCAAGGCCTGGACCTCTTGTCCTTGTGGAAAAAGAAAGTTACACATATGCCTAAAAAAATCTGTGTCCTTTTATTCTTGCACTGATGCCTGCTTGGGTTGCTGTGTTACACTGGGTCAGGAGCCAGTGTGAGTTTGGGCGTGCTGAAGCCAGTGCTCCTGCAGGTGGACTACTGTGTGACTGATCTCAGCAACACCTGAGCAGCGCCCAGTGTCTAAGTTTCTAAAGGCAGTTTCAGCACAGAAACACCCACAAATCCCCTGTAGCCCAGCACTATGGCATCTCACTGCTCTTCCATCCTCATTTTGCCAGGAAGATGTGAAGACCCAAGCCCTAGGCAGAGTGGTGAGTTCTGGCTGCACCCTTGCAGCCCAAGAACGAGTGGGGAGGGAGTGTAAGATACACTGTGCAGCAGCACCAACAAGTACTAATCAACATCACCCTGCTTTTCAAAAGGGGGAGCAAGACTAAAGCAGTTGCTTTTTTGTAAAATCAAAATAAATCCTCTGCCATGGGTGAAATTGTAACAGCTAGACAATATCTCATTCCACCAGTATTCTCTCTGAAATCAGTGGATCTGTTAGTGCTGTCAGTTTTTAGTGAGTGAAGAGCCCATAACTTGGCTCCATCTGAATTTTCCCTGCTCTGTTTGTTAATACACTGTCTCAGAAAAGTTCTGGTGTTGAAGCTTGGGGTCCTGTTGAAATGGTGGATGAGGTATGAATGTGGGTGATGGAAAATACAGATTCAATAAACACAGAAAATACAGCATGGCTTTAGACTTTTATGACAGCCCAGCTCTGCTTGAACATCATGGTGTGCCTGAGGAAAGGGTAGCAGGGACTGCATCGGACAAACCAACGCTCTCGGTGTTTCCTGCATGCTGAAGGGGACATGTCTGTCCTGTTAGAAGTCACTCAGCCTGTTTCTATAAGATGTGATATAGCTGACAGACCACTGTTAATGACAATATTTCATTGTATTTTTTGTGTCAGCCACCTCCTGTAAGGTAGCATATGACCTATTTAAGATTACGAGTGAGTAAGGCCAGAACTCCCCACTCTTCTCATCTGAAAGGTTTGGTATAAATCTGGTGAGTCTGGGTGCACCAACTTTTTCTTAATAAAAGCTCACAACATTCCAGGGGGTGTTTTTATAACAGACTGTTAGACACACTCTGCTCCTTTCCACCTCTACAAACTTTGATGAGTACGTGTCTCCTTGAATCACTGTATTCTTGATGTATTTACAACCTAACTGATAGCAATAGGTGTCTTTCTTCCCAGGCAGTTCACAAGGATATACTAATCAGTGTTTGTTATATTTTTAATTCTGTAAATATTTATTTTGGTACTCTGTGTATTTATTGGCACTGATTCTGGTGTTTGCTTATGTGTCATTGTAAATGTTGATGGTTTCAATAGTCTTGCTTCTAATGAATGTAAGGAACTCAGACTAACTGCACTTTTCTTCCATTCAAAAATCTTAACAGTGAAAAATATTCCCACTGTCACGTGTTATAATGAAAACAGTCAATAAAATCAGTTGTCACTTTTCATCGATGAATGTGAAGGTTACTTTTTGATGTTCGAGTTAGAGCCAATCTATTCAGTGCACTGGAAAATACTAGGTTTTTCAAAGCAAGACATTAGGGAGTTAGGTCACCAAAACAGCATAAAAGAGAATATTTGGGCATGTGTGCAATTTCATTTTTATGTAGAAGTGCCTTTAGCAGTTTTACTAATAACATCATAGAATAGCTAAACTGAATTTGTTACTTAAAGGAGGACTTTCAGAAATGAGAGTTTTGGTCTTCCGGTCTTCTGTTTCACCAGCATGTGGGTTTTGTTTGGTTTTGGATTTTTTTTTCCTTTAAACCACTTACACAACGAAATGGACTGAGTTTCATTTTGTTTTTCAAATCAGCTTTGTTTTCTGATTTTCCTGGTTGAGAAGCAAGCAGGGAAGCTTGCTCTTTTGGCACAAATTGACTTTGGAGTTGCAGTTTTGGTGTGATGGTTAGAAAACGCAGTCTGCAGTAAGCTACATTTCCCACCTTTAAAACGTCACTTCCTTCCTACGACTATTAAATTACATTTATTGGAACCCCTGGTTTGCAACTTTCTCAAAATTTCTTGCATTTTGAACACGCATCAAGCATTTGCTTTCAAGTCGAGTTTTAATCCTTAAGTTTATTTACTTCGCTGAGCTTAGTAGCACTGCCTCGATGAAGGTTCTCCCATGGAATATACTGAGCCAGCCAGAGTAAGAACTGGAATAAAATCTGCTCAGTAGTTTTCAAGGAACAACAAAGCAAAAGGCATGAAAAACTCATTAATGCTAGTAAGGAGCAGGACATGGTGGCACAACTGATCCTGTGCTCACAAAAGCATAACTCCTCTTTCCAGTAGTTGGAACGAGGCTGAAGAAATGTTTTCCCAGTGATTTAGTGCACAAAGAATTTTGCATTCAGGCCTTCTCAGTCTGTGTCCCCTATTGCACGTTCCTGTCTTTTATTCCGTGCGTCTGAAAGCAGAAGAGTTGGGGTTTAAATTCTCTGCCTCACAGATTGCCTAGTGATTGCCTCGCTGGTGTCCAAGTATAGCTACTGGGATACTGGGGGACAAAGGGGTTTCAGTGAAGTGTGGGGCAAATGTACAGCACCCTCATGACCCTTGGTAACTGTAGATTTGTGTGATGCAGCTGTTAACACCTTCCACAAACCCAGATGACAGTAACCTGGCAGATCCAATGTGACAGAAAAAAACTGAAAAATCTCCTGATTTTCAATCAAACCAGACTTGGCCCAAATATTCTTTTTGAAATCAAAATGAAGTCTCTAATATTGAGCTAAAAGTCCCTTCCTGAATCAAACCAAAGTCGATCATTCCCAACAGTACATCTCTATGACTTTCAAGGCCACCTTACTGGAAAAGTGTTTGCAATGGGAGTGATGACCTGGAAATGTCTCCGTGACCCATACATTGAAGGTGAACGCTCCATCCAAAATCTATCAGGCAACAAAGAGAAGATAATATTCTTGACTCTGAGTGATTGGTAAGGAGTGTTGGCAAGTCTAATGGAGCAGTCAACTGACCATGAGTGGGTGCTAGTCTAATTTCAAATCCTTTCCCTTGAATCATGGTATTTTTCCCTTTCAAAGTCATTGTACAGGAGTTGTTTACTAGGAGCTCACATTGAGCAGACGCCTGCTCCTACCTACCACATTGCACATCTGCTTCCAATTAAAACCATTCCACAGTGCCCTGAGGGGGATGGGGAGGAGGCTCCAGAATTCTTCAAAGGGTTATTTCAGCAGCCATGGATGCTCCCATGGCAGCTGAGGACCAAGAAACTGCTTCATCTCTAATGACATCAGTGTTTATGCTCTGCAAAGACCCTTAGCACTTGAATCAGGTATTCACTTAGACCTTGGGAACAGGAGGTCTCCTAGTCTGACTAATGAAGGAGACTTGTCCTTGATGATCATGTGTATATTTTCTAGCTTAAGACAAATGCAATGAGTCTCTTAAGTACAACTCCCTGCAGCTACTGCAAAGACTAACAAATGACCCATGCTGACTCTCCATCCTTATGCAAAGTCCCTTCACAAAGTGCCTCTGTACAGCACTCCCATGTGAATGCCAGTGGAGAGGTGACCTAGAGCCCAGGGTGCCACCAGAGAGGGAAGGGAGGGCTTGTGCCTTCTGGTGGAGCGCTGTCCTGGTCCGGGGAAGTCTGGATCCTTCTTCCACTGCTTCCTTTCCTGACTTAGAGAAGTCTGCAGGTGCCACATTTTAAAGTCAGGTCCACAAAATCAGCTGCACCCAGGGGTGTTGCTGCTCAGAACCTGTGGTCTGAAGTTTTATAATCGAATTTCGCTATCATTTAAGTGCTCGCACTGAGCAGGCTCAAAAGCATTGCATGGCTGGGTCTGCACTCCCGTGTGTTACAGTGGGAGTCACAGGTGGCTCTTCCTCTGGCCTCATCAGCCTTCTGTTGGTGTCACTTGAAACTCTGAAGTCCCTTGGACAGAGAAGAGGCTTGAGTAAAGATTCTCTGGGATCTTGAATGAGCGATGTTGCCTGAGTGGAATCGTGGAGGTGGTGGGAGAGGTTGAGGCAGTGAAACCTGGGGCAGCCAGAAGCCTTGGAGGCAGCGGTGTCCTCTTTTGCTTCACAGGGAGATGGTTGCCTCCAGGGCACCGATGTGGCTCGACGTGCTTCAAGAGCATATTCAGTTGTAGGCTAGTGTGGGAACAAATGGTGCTGAGCTCCTTGCATGGAGCTGGGAACATCCAGGGTGATATGTGGAATGCAAAGAAAGCAAAAATCTCATGACCAAACAGTATTTTAAGGACAGAAATTATGTATATCATGTAAAGCAAATCTGTCCCATTCCTGCCTGGCTTCATTTGTTCACCTGTAAAGAAACAAAAACGCAGCCTACTTTTGCAAGAAAATCCATTTGAATAAATGAAGGCAAATGCGTCTTAGTAGATATGAGTAGGGAAAAACCTCCTTTTGATTATGGTTGTGAAGATAATGATCACAATCTAAAGTGGACATGAAAAAATCATCTGCTCTACTAAAGTAGTGTAGAGGATCAGAAAAATGTTGAAAACAATCAAAAGAATTGTTCTGAGTATTTCTTAAGGAAAAATAGAGACAGATAAGAATTTAGCTAGTCTTGGTCTATCTTTACACTTGGGTTATATTGAATCTACATCTGCCTTTCTCTGACTTTCTACCTTTCACATTCTGCAGTAATAGATTTTGTTTACTGACAGATAACAAATTGCACAAAAATGCAGCAGTTACAGCGAAGAAATCACCCCTGCTACTCTTTTACTTATAGATGTCTTTTTTCCCCCTGTTAACTAATTAAGTTTTTGATCCTCCCAATTAGACCACATCCAGTCATTATCACACCAGATTTAGTGTTTGATTACGCAGCTGCTGCGACTGAACAGCCTCATTCAAATCAGTGAGAAATGCTCCTATGCAGCAACTGCAGAAATGGTGCTTGCATCCTTTGCTGAGCTGTCTATTGCTGCTTTCTCGGGGGCTTAACATATTTGTGTCTATCATCACCACATGCTGTTAAATTTGCCTGTGCTTTTTCCTAGGGTCTGATAGAAAATACCATAAATACGTATGTTTTATGGAAAAACAGTTGGATGAGATTACAGAGACAAGTTAGCTTGTCTATGCCAGATCTTGATTCTTTCTCAAGATGTAACGTATTCAGACCGATTTAAAATAAATGACTGTATCGGAAAACAGAACAGACATCAGAGCACAAGCATAAAGGCAAATGTCAGCCCCTGGCTCTGACACGGCCAGGGTCCTCAGTCCGAGCTATGAAACCTTGCATTTCTGCCTCAGCGCAGGCAAACACACAGCACTATTTATAGCACAGCCTTTTGCTACCCTTCTGGTAGAATAGGCTTCATCGGAGGATTTACATGACTAACCAAAAGCAAACCCCTTTTGTCCTTCATTTCCATAAGAGAAGGCCAGTGTTAAGCTGGTGTTCATTGGGCTGAATTACAGAAAATATCAGTTACTAGAAAACCGGTTACTAATTCAAAGGCATCTGTTACCATGGCATAGGCCTTCTCTTCCCTCTCCATGCCCCAGATTTAGCACCAATGATGGGAGCTTAGAGAAAGCTCAAAAAGAACAGTTCTTACCTCTGAAAATAAAAAGCATAGTCGAGGAAGACCACGTGTTTTCATGGCAACTAAGGAGTAAAGGGTTAAGACCTAAGAGATGGCTCCGAACCAATAAGCAGCACAAAAGACTCCTATTAGCAAATCAAGAGACCAATGTGTTCTCATTTCCCCTCTCTATGTTCAATTAAACCCTTTGGGCCACAAAGTTACTGCTCCTGCCAAGGATAACGATCAGCATGAGGTGGTTATTTTAGATTCTGCTACATCCCCCGAAGTCTTGGGAAAATGAAAACCAACCTTCCTTTCACCCTCAGATGCAATTTCCAGGGCAGGGCAGGCCCATGGGCTACTCCCCATCCTTTCATCATGCAGTGCCAGCTGTGAGCACCCAGGCTCCCCCCTGAGATGTGACTTTCTCACAGATGCCTGCCTCTTCCTGCCTTCCAGATGGCAGCAGGGTTCTTAACAAGCTCCCCAATTTCTCTTTCCCCCTTGGGACTCCATTTCAATGTTATCTTGTCACATCTGGTTTTTTCCAGCTGGATGATGTGCAGGAGCACGAGTTACGCTTCCTCCAGAGGTTACCAACCTGCAGCTCCCATGGCCTGCCAGACTTCCTCGCTGCAGAAATGCTCCCATGCAGCGAGGATCACCAATGCTCTGCTGTGCCCCAGCTGCCCAGCAGAGGTAAGGAGCACTTTGCTGAGGTTTGTAGGCTGCTTGTTTCCTTGTCTTGTTCTGCATCACTAAACTTACTCTTTCCTCCCTAGGGCTTTTCTGCAGGGCTTCTCCAGGCTCCCAGGTGCTGTTGTGGGGCTGTTTAACATGGCTCAGGAAGGAGAATGGCTGCAGAACAGGGCAGAGGATTGGAGTCAGGCTGTGATATCCTTTCACAGATGTCCTTCTGTGACCTTCAGTGCAGAACCACATCCCTTTCCACCTCTAAATGGGGATTGTCAGCCTTCCAGAGGAAAGGTTTTATGTGGCCAAATTTTGTGCCACTGCAAGTGATTCATTTAGGATGTCTTCATACTCTGCTGTGGGCCACCAGCGGTTCAAGAGCCTCTCCAGGTTGCGTGTGCTAGAGCCACAGCCCCACAGTGCCAATAGAACAGACAGAAGGAAGGCATGGGCATCTGGAGTAACTGAGCCCACCCTGAGGAAATGTGTCCACGTGGAAAAGGCACTTGCAGGACCAAAGGATGCCTGAGTTTTAGTCCTGCTTCTCCCCCTCCCCTGCTGTCTGCTCGCACGTGAACCAACCCACCTCCTTGCTGGGCATTTGTGCAGTGCAAGTGTCACTTGTTGGAATGTCTTCTGCTCCAGCTATTCGAGCGTGGTGCAGGAGAGCAGCCCAGTTTGTGGCTGCCGTTTCTGTCCAAGCTTGTGCTCACTCCAGGGACCACTCTCCTCCATGACTCAAAGATTCAATGCAAGTTAGGTCCATGATACTCTTCATCTGGAGAGCTCCGTGGGCGACACGTGTGGTAAGCTCCCACGTCTCACCTTCCCCTGCTGCTGTAGCTGTGACCAGCCCCTTTGGAGCAGCTTTTACAGCACACTTCCACTGAGGACCCGTGACACGGGCTCCCCACGAGAAGGGTTTGTGTGCTGCACTCTGGCTCTCAGGCTCTGACCCCGCTCTTGGTGGTGATGGGCTCACAAGAGCTTCGCAAGTTCCTCAGGCTGGGAGAGGATCAGCTCTCCGCAGAGGGTTTTTGAACCTCTCCTGTGTTAGAAAAGCTACAGTGCTTACAAGGCATAACTTCAACCGCTGTACAATTTATAATTTCCTTTAATTTCTTGAAGCGCTCTAATTTTTACACTGTTGTGAAAGGATCTTTGTTTACAATGATTGCAAAGGGTAATATTTCCAGCATGGGTAACCATGGCAATGAATAATTCTATTCTTAGGAACTGTGCCAGCTGCACTAAGGCCTTGTAGTAGTACTCAAGCAGTTTGCTAATGAGAGAATTCTTGTTTATTGTAGGAGGACATTTTCCTGTGCCCACACGTTAGCCTCTAGGTTCTTAAAAGCACATTCTTTATCAGTAATATGTAGGAAAAAACCCCTCCAAACCAAAAGAAGCTCTGTTACACAGCTCCTCTCACAAGTAATGTTTTCATGTGGTTTTTTCCTTTGGAAACTGTATTACAAAATACATTTTTAAAGGAAATCTATGGTATGCAATAGTGTGCTTTGTTTTTACTACCACCTTCTACAATAAGAATGAGCTTAGGATGCTCTAGAGCATCTGTTTCTTGCACAAAAACACAACACCCTGTAAACTGACCCACAGATATGAGGGTTTTATCTAGAGGAAGGACTGCAACTATTTTAAAATACTAGTTTTATACATTATTTTATTTGAGTAAAGAATAATTTTATATTATATTACTTATTAATACATATATTACAGCTTGGAGTTGAATTACTTCAACACTAAAGCATTGAAATTTATTAAAATACTGTCCTTATACATGTGTGAACATGATTCCTATATTTGTGAAAAAAGGGTGTAAAATAAGTAAAATATTTATTTTTGCATGTTTCATTATTTAAATGCAATTTAAATTATTCTAAAAATAAATGTTCCAAATGGAATACTTTTTCAGCTTATATGGTTTGGGGTATGTTCAGTAGAAACCCTTAAAGAACAGCTGAACTACAGTTCCTGTCATTCCATGAAACATGGTCTCAGAGTGCAAAAGCAATCAGGTGGAATAAAGCATCTTCTCCCGTTTTCAGAAAAACATTACCAACAATACCAAGTCTCTTATCCAAGATGAAAATCCTTAGGAAAGATTTATGGAGCAATTGTTGAATTGTGCAAAGTTGTTTGGAACAGTTGTAGCTTGAGGGCTTCTAGAAAAGCATTTCTTAGCCTTGTGCCTTTGATCATAGAGATGGTGAATGTGCCCAACTAAACAGCACAGCACAAGCCTTCAGGTTTTTCCACGTCACAAAGCAGATTGATCTCTTTTCTATGGTTAGTGAGTGATTTGGTGCCCTAATTAGTGGGCTCTGTTTTCACCAGTCTCTAAGTGACCTATATCTGCCCACAACCAGCTGTCGGGTGGCTCAGGCAGTGCCCAGCCTCTCTCTCCCTAGGGCTCCTGCTCTGCTCTCCAGAAAAGATCTTCTGCCCATATCCCTAAAGACAAAGCAAGATCCACCAGCTACAGCTTCCCAACAAATTCAGTCTGGACTGACTTAAGAGAAACTCCCCCAACTTACGGTTCTGCTTGGCCTGGGATAGTTTGGTTCTTCTGTAGCTCAGCACGCCCCCACTTCTTTAGCATTTTAAAAACTAGGTCAGTTCTGACATGAAAACAGCCTGGAAAAGCCTTAGTGATTTTCCACCAAACTGTCACAAGTCAATGACCGATTTTTTTCTTCCACAGTTTCTTTTTCCATCTAAGACTGTTCCCTGGGTTTAACTCAAATAATCAAGTTGCTTGTTTTTCCCTCTGCCCCCTGAAGCTGCAAATACTCCTTTTGGGGAAATCTACAGCTCATTTTCTTCTCTCCCGTTATTTCATGCCACTGTGGATGGACAGCCACTGAGAGGGCTGGTCCTCCCAGCCCAGGCACCTGTGTCCCAGCAGGGCTCTTCCCGTGCTCCAGTCAGCACAGCAGCAGGGTGCCAGCTCCTGGGCAGCCGAGCCCAGCCTGGACACGCGTGCCAGGGCCAGGGCACTGCAAGTGGGTCTGATACCTGCTGGCTGACAGGTTTCCTCCTGTGCGTGTGAAGCCACGCTCTCTCCTCTCCCTGCTTCTGCTGGAAGTTTAGAGGAGATTTTTCAATGGGATGGTGGCACAGGAATAGTTTGTGTGCTTCTGTGCACTGACCTGATGAACCCGGACAGACCCAATGGCAAACTTGATGAACCCTGCAGAAATTGCCTAAAAGAGAACTGGTAGCTGACCTTGAGCTGCTGACCTGATCTAAACCCTGAGCTACCCAGTGGTTGCTGCTATTTTCACGGCTGCCCCAGATAGCTGCCTGAAGGCGGGAATGCTCTATTTCTGGGTTTTGTTTTTTAATTTTTTATTAAAAGATGTACTGACAACGAAAGTGCTACAGAAAGGGAGAAGCAGAAAAGCAGGGCAGGGGGTGGGGTGGGGTGGGGGGGGAGAGAGAGTCACTTCTTAGAGCTCTTCCAGATAGATGACAGATATCCAAGCCCAGGCTCCTTCTCAGAGGTGTAAATACAGCGTGCACTTCTGAAGTTCCATGCAGTTATCCTTAATTTGCTCTGGAGTGCAAGCAGTCCTAGCTGGCAGAGCTGCTGCAGTAGAGCAGGATAAATGATGAGGGGACAGAGAGACTGCATCAAGATTAGAAAAGAAGTCTGTCCTGAAAGGGGAGATATAAACAAATTCACACTGTGTTTAGAAGCTTGTGGTGGGACCAGTGTTTTGCACAGTGCTGTGGCCGAGCAAGCTGAGCTGGGATCTCTCCTTTTCACTTGCTGTGGGCAACAGACCATGCAGAAATCCTCTCTCCCTTTCAGGCTGTCAATGTGCTGCCCAAAAAGCTCTGATGTGGGGTCTCACACCACAGAGGGTTAAAGTGCTGTAGTTTCTGAGGCAGTCCTGTGTTCATCCTTTTCTGTGGGCTGCAGTGGTGCTCATTAGAAGCAATTAATCTCCAGTGCTGTGCTCTCCTGTCAGCTCGTGCCGCTGTCATGGGTCAATTCGTCCGTAAGGAAGCAGCTGGGCATGCCACGCTGACCAGCATCTCCTCTGATGTCTCACTTTTGCTCTCATCCCTCACAGGTGGTTTGGGTAAGTATGTGCAGGCACATAATACCTTAATGACACAGCTGTAAGCCCCACAAATGAGGGAAACCTGGACAGCTTCTGCTGCTGCTGCAAATTAAAGTTTGAGAGTGAATTAGAAGCAGTTTGAGCGATGTGAGCCATTCCCCTGTGCCTGGGAGCTCTGCACTTACTCTGTAAGAGGGCTGAAGAGGAATCAGTGCACAGGTTTGGGAAGTGTTCTCTGATAGGTCTGTTCTTACATTAGTGCCAGCTGTTGGTGATATAGAACATTGCCATACCTCTCCAGAGACCTCTCTTCACGGATAAATGTCGCCAATCTTTGGCACCCCTCAGACCATAGAAGTTACTATTCAGCCAGGTCAGAGGCATTTTCAACACCCTCCTGCCACATGAGTTATTCTTTGGCCTTTGTATAAACCCACTTTCTCTTCAGGACTATGGCTGATGTAACGCAGCTTGACCTAAGGGCTTCACTGCTGGTTTTACAGGTGGCACTGTCTGTTCAAGCAGCTCCCCGTACATGGGATGCCCATTGCAAGGCAGCTGCCACTAGCCAGCCAAGGACCGTAGCAGGACTCAGTCTAAATTTTTTTCTCTCATCTAGTGACAGATCACCTGTAAGGCAAATCACAAATGTCACCAGAGGCAGCACGCTTATTTCTACAGCAGGTCTTAGTTTTCCTGAACACCGAAGAAACCCTCCACAAAACATGTAGGAGGCGAGGAAAATATCATTTGGGCAAAGGCCAGATTTACTTGCCCTGGGTCAAAAAAGTTGATGATACTATCATGCAAAAATGCATGTCCCCATTTAACCTGCCCCAGCAGAGACCCAGGGAACAGTAGTATCCACTGTTTGACTTGTCAGCCATTACTTCAGTTTCTCATTTCCACAAAATGAAACAGCTTTTTCTTAGAGCCTATGTTGACCCAGCTTGTAAGCCATTGAAGAGCAACTGCATTAGATGTAAAGGCTAGAAAAACTCAGGTATTAGGAGCCTGTTGTATGACAAAGTAACTTTGCCAGCATTAGGAATCTGGCTGGAGGTGACCTGTGGGTGTAGGAGCTTCCATCCCAGACAGCCTGAGGGAGGTGACTCAGTAGCTGCTGGCACAACTGTGCCTTGTGTTAGATCTAGGAGTGGTAACCCTTAGACTGGCACCTACACAACTCTAATTTGTCCTACATCCTTTGTCCACATGACTGCCTGCTGGTCTCCGGTCTCTTTTTAAGTTTTGATGCATTTCAAGTGCTTTTTTGAGAGAGTTTCACACAGAATTCATTAATGCCATGTTAATGAAACACACTGCTGCCGTGCCACGATGCCCTGCCATGCTGCCAGCACCAGCTCTGCTCCTGCTGCTGTTTCTGAGCCAGGCAGGAAGAGCACACATGCCACCCTGTCTCCCACTTGTCAAAGGCAGAAAAACATCCTTTCGTATAAAACTATTTTGACTTGTAGCTGATTTGCTAAACATGTTTAAGCACGGAACACTTATTAGTAAGCGTCCCTGCAGAGTGCAGGCGGCACCCACAGCCCTGGAGGAAGTGTCAGGGAATGGTCTTGGCAGCGTTTCCTTCCTCCCCTGCAGGCAGGAGCCAGACCCTGGGAGCTGACTCTGGGCAGCTGGCACGGCAGGAGGGATGGCAGACGTGGGCAGACCGACTCTGTGCTCGAGCTGCCGTCTCCTGCCTTGCTAAGCCGGTCACTCCCTGAGGGATGCTCCTCCCGAGGGCCTGGCCATGCCGCCGCCTTCTCCTAGTGCTGCCAGAGCCCCGCACTCTGCACGAACCCTGCGTCCATTCCCGCACATCTCCAAGGGGTGTGGGCAGAGAAAAACCTTTCGGAGGGTGGGCGAGGAGTTCAAAGGCTTGTCGGGCAGAGGCTGCAGAGAGAGGTGTGGTGGGGAATGAATAATGGATTTTGCAATGGGGAAAAAGAGTTTATGAATGTGGAAAAAAATGCTCGTCTAGTTAAACTCTTCTTAGTTTGGGGCTCTTCTGCCTGCTTGCGGCTAAATTCCTGCTCCTGCAGTTTGTATTCAGGTAGCAGTCCCGTGCAGTGTGTTTTGTGTTTAGGATCAGTATTGAACACGGGGCCGGGAAGAGACTGAGTCTTTCAAGCTGAATCTTCCCACTTGTTTTTTTAATTACTGCAGCTCTTGCCATTATCTTCCACCAGCAATTGAGGAAGAGTCTGGAATGAGTCATGACACTCTCCAGTTGTTCCTTGAGATGTCCAGCCTGGAGTGGATGGGATGATTTGCCATGATCCTACCTGGCTGTTTGTGCTTTGCAAGCCATGCAGAGGAATAGGCAGCTCAGGTGCACAGAGGGGGCTAAACCCCTTCCTGGGGACAGCTCCCATCCCATGCTGGCCCCCTGACAAGAGCACTTCAGGAGTGGGAGAGGCTTTGCTGGGGTGGTTTGCAAGGGTGGCTGAGTGATGGGCTCCAGTGTGATGACTGCTCTGCCTGGTTGCTCTGCGGAGTTGTGGCTTCTCCCCAACTTGCTGGAGGGAAACTGCCCTGCCATGCCACAGGCAGCCTTCTGTACTGCCAAGGGTGCAATGCAGGGGCAGGAAGCAGGAGGATGCAAAGGGAATGCCATTGGGTGGAGGAAATACAGCTATTTACCTCTCTACTGCTAGTCGGTCTGCCTAAGTGCTATGTCTGCCCAAGAAGAGTCTGCTTGAATGAATGGGTTAGGCTTAGAAATCAATTGTAATGCAAATCCAGAAGAATTCAGCTCTCTGGTGGTACCCCAGGCACTGCAGCCCCTTCTTGGCTCGCAGGAGCATGGATTTTACTAATATCCATGCTGGGCCAAATTCTTCTCTCAGCTTAGGTTGTTCTTGTCCAATTATTCCTCAGACCACTTATTTTTTTCCCGTGTAATCTCAACAGTCTTCCAAGAAGTGCTGAGATTTTTCTTTTGCCCCTCAGGTCCTGGGTTGTCTGGTTTTAGAGCTGTGGAGGTGCTGCAGTGATCCTGCTGCAGTGAGCCTGCTGCAGACAGACTGCCCTGTGCTGTGCTCATGGGCTGTAAACCTGCCTGAAAAACAAAAAAAATGGAGAAATGAGGTTAGTCTGGCCATTATCTGTTGATTTCCATTATGAAGGAGCACTGTAGACCATGAGGTATTTCAGTGATGTAACCTAGTCCTGCACCCACAGGCAGAATCTGGGCCTCTGTGTCCTGGCACAGGAGGTGCAGGAAAGCCATGGAAGTAGTTCCATCAGGGTAAGTGCATTAACTTCATGTTTTGAAATACAATTCTCAGTGTTAAAATGCATGAACAGAGATTTTACACCAAAATCTATGATTTCCTCTGAATTCTCTTCTTTTGTGCCTTCTGCATTTGAGCTTTTGTTAGTCAGTTGATACACAGCATTTTACAGCCTATCTTTTGTGCAGCGGCCTTTCAGCTGTCATGCTCTGATCACATTCAGCCTAGATGTATAGAGCATTTATTGTTTGCTTTGGGAGTTTTTTAATGAACGTTTCATTTAATATTCAGCTTTGCTTGCCATTTGTCAGCAAGATCAGCATCCTGTTGAATGTCACTCTGGGCAGCCTCAGTGCATCAGCTATGGCTCCACGTCTTCCTTCAACAATAAACAGGCCATAGGATCGTTTGTGTCAGTCATGTATAAAAGTGAAGACAACAGAGGTCTAAATTCAGACCATAATGGAAATTACCCTCTTTTTTCTTTCCTTCTCTTCACAGGCTCTGACCCACTTTTTCCCCTATATCTCATCTCTTGTAAATGTCTTGAGCTCCATCTAAGGGTGTCCTGTCAAGGGGAAACAAGAATTATGTTTGCTTTCTTCCCTTGTTTATGCTGCATGGAGCAGGCCTAAGAGGTTTCTCCCTCTTTATCCAATAATACCCCCTTGCTTTCTTTTTATAATAACTCCAGGGCTTGTCTAATAGACTCGCTGGCAAACTGGCATAATACAGATACGTATGAAATCTGGTTTGCTGAGAGGAGTAATAGTTTTTCATTTAGGCTATTAATGTCCTTTGGGGACTTTTATTCTGTTTCATTAAAATGCCTACAAATATGTAGGAGAAAATATACTCATGTTAAATGGTTGGATAATTCTGCCATCTTAGCTAAGAGATGGGCAAGCACTATAGGAGACATCCTGCAAATTCTTCAGCAAAAATAGTGAAAGCCAAAGTTGACATTTTCCATATATTTTTCTTTTAGAGCTATAAGAAGCAGTCCCAATCCTCTTGTGCCTTGTTTTTTATAGAAGTAAAAGCACCAGCAAGAGCACAAGCCAATTGTTTTTTGTTGTTTTCCTTGGTAGGTCACTGCTAACAGAGCACTCTTTAAAATCCCAGCAAGCGCTACTGAATCCTGACCTGATTTGGAATCTTTTCAAAGCACGCAAATAAAACCAGGTTGACAAAGCAGATTTCAGAGACTGGTTTGCCTTTGCTTATCTCAGCTGGGATTGCCACAGGGGCAGGAGAAGCACCAGCAAACTGATCAGCCACTGGCATTGCTTTCAAGAATACTTCATTACTCTGGAACAGCAGCATCAAATCCTATAAACTTCCTGAGATTGCTGATGTGTTGGCCATGGCATTAGCAATTGCTTTACGTGAGCAGTGACCTCCAGAAACACCTTTTCTCCTTCTGTTTCCCTCTTAGCATTTTCTTGAGTTTCCTCTTTCCAGCACCCATGTGCACCTTTAGTGCCTACAGCACTGACTTTCCCTAGTGTTTGTTTCCTCTTCTGCATGTTTCTGCCTGTTATTTCAAGGGGAATTGATGCTCTTTTGAAAGCCCTTGGAACTGGCTTCCTTTTTGCTACAGACACTGCGAATTTGCCGTATTTCCCCCATAGTAGGGCTCCAGACCCACTTGTCAGCCATTCTTGCAGGATTGATTACTCCAGGAGAGAAGGTATGAAAAGGCAAATAAACTGACACTGAGACCACTCATAAACATCCTGGCTGTAAACTCCCCTGATATTTCTATAACTCTTTTTTTTCCAGGGTTTGTCATTTAAACATGAAGCAAGCTGTATTCAGATAGGAAGTGAGGAATGATGGGGAAGGAGGAGAAGGATGGATAATCAAGGCGTAGATCATTACAGTGATTAATTTAACACCATGTGCTTGTGTGGATGTGTTCCAGGATTTTGTGGCACCACAGAAAGCGATCTCAAGGAGTTTTGGGATGCATATGAAGTTTTATTGCTCTTGCTAACCCTTATCTCTAAAACCAGAGTTTTGTTTTTTTTAAAAATCATGGGTCTCACTAAAATATCAATATTCTATGACCTGCTCTCTTTGTATTTCTGTATACTCTTCCTGTATTTCACTCCTGGTTTCTTCCTCAAAAGTGAATGCTGCCTGTGTTGCTATTGCCTCCTCTCTGCAAATCATCCATTTCACAAAGGCTCTACTCTTGAATTTGAGAAAAGAGATTTCCTCCCTGGAGGACCAGGATTTTATCCTCATCACAGAGCTTTTACTACTCTGTAATACACAGCAATCATCTAATATCACTCTTCTTTATCCATAAAATGAAAGCATTAACATCCCCATCTGTCAAAGATTACATGTAAACATTCATTCCTCCCAGAGTGTCATGGAGATCCACATTCCCTTTTGTGTAAGTGCTGCTGCCTCTTCTTTCCTAACTCCCGATCCAGGGCAGCAGCCTTGAAGAACATTTCAGAAGATATTCACACTTTAGTGATTCATCCTCACATGAAGGTAAATACATACGTAAGCATATGCTTGCAGAGGGGTTTCCACAAGTCATCATGTACTCAGCATCTGAATAATATTTTAGAGCCATGAAAGGGAAGCTGATTTTAAGGAACCACAGTAATTTCAAACTCAGGGGCTGTATCCCAGCAAACAGGTCACATGGCTGCAGTCCTATGCAGTTTCCCCCAAACATTTTGGCATCTCTCGGCTCAAAATCTTACCTGGTGCATTTTCCATGATGGTTGTCAGTGGTCTATTAATTCTAGCAGCTCCAGGGAAAATTCTGTCTGTGTCTTCCTGCAGCTACACAGCATGTGATTTGTTTTCATCTACATAATCCATCTGTCCCCCAATCTGAGAGCCCTAGGTGCCAGGGAGCATGGGCTCGGTGAGCTGCTCTGAAAGGCACGGACAATAACCTTGCATAATTTCTGGCTTTTTTTCTTAGCATCTGATTAAATTAGTGTGATTCTGTGTATGAGTCATGTAATGGGTGTCTCTTAATGTACATCTTCTCAGCTGTGGCGCCTGTTTCTGAGACGTGATGGATATCAGTAAATGGAATTACAGGTGCTTGGTTCACCCCAGAATCTCATCTGAAGTAATGTGACAAATCCTTGGTGTGGCCGGAACCACACGCAATGCCTCTTTGCCTCTGAGGAGGGAGTAGGCTCTGGCCCACGGCTGCCATTCTTCCAGGTTTCTCCACCCTGAGGACTTCAGCAACTGCTAAACAAGAGGCAACCATCAGCTCAGACAGGGAGACCTCCTAGGGAAACTGTCCTGCTTGTCGGGATGCTGTGGGGAGGGGTCCAAGCACATCAGCCCTAACACAGCCTTCCTGGATCCAGCCCTCTGTTACCTGTCACAGGAGCACTGGCAGCTTCCAGCAGATCTGCTCTGGTTCGTAGGTGTGACTCTTCACTCAGATTTCCCCATCAGACCTCAAATACTGGAAAAACCCATCTTTGTGGTGTGTCCTTTTTAGTGTACACTTTGTCATGGTTTTCTTCCAAACATTCCTGATTTATTTAAATGCCCAAAGATCTGTGGTATCTGATCCAAATGGACTAGAAGACCTGACATGCTCCTTCACCACCACAGCAACATCTGGCTCTGTGTTAATTGTGGCAGGCATTTAATCAGATACTTAGAGTGTGCGTGTCTGTGGACGTACTTGCACAGTGGAAACTCTCCCCATGCTCCTCAGAGCCTGATGCTGCTGGATTTTTTTTTAATCTAAAGATTTTCTATTTTTGGTTGTTTGCATTCAGGTAGAAATAGCTATAGGGGGACATAAGGCTGAGGACAAGTAGCAAAACCTAGGAGTGTCCAGCATATTGGATATTAGGAAAATATGCACAGAGTTGCCCAGCAAAATTGGACAACATTAAGGTTTTCCCTGCTAATATGTAACCCACAGGGATACTCTGTAAAAAGCAATCCAGACAAAAAGAAAGAGGATGTGTTCACTTTTAAGTTGACCAAAACCATTTTTGCTTTCCTTTATAATTTTTTTGCAGTTGCTGCTTCTTTAAAACTCTTTCTTTCAACAAGGACAAACCGTGTTTCTTTTCCAAACATTTTTTGTCTCCACCACAGTGTGTTTCCACCATACCTAGAATTTCACAGTCTCGTGTTTTGAGAGGATGGGGAGGACCCCGAGCCCAAGCTCTGCAGCAAATAAGTACTACCATCTCGCCTCGTTGCTCCCAGACTTTCTCTTTCCTGAAGTGAGCATGATGCTCCGTCACTGAAAGAGTTTTGAAGTCTTTGCTCTGGAGACACTCTGGAATGGTTCTGTGATGTTGAAATGACTGTTTTGTGTTGAAAATTTCGTTGCAGCCCACTCTCCTGCCAGAGCAGGCATTGCTGGTTGGTTCCCAGGTTTGCATGTCACTGAGGTCTGTGCTAACCTTGTCTCTTCACTACTTCAGCACTGGAGGGAAATGGATGCAAGAGGAGACCAAAAGAACTAGCACAGGAGACAAATACCAGGCAATAATAGTTTGCAAGTGAAAAAGGCCTCTGAGGGATCACACAAAAATGGGAGTAGACCTGCATGAAGTAAGTAACAAATACAAAACACACCTTGCTATTAAGAAAAATGAAAAGCAGGTGAAATTTCATCTGTGTGTGTGGGTTCTTCTCCTGATCCCTATCTCTCCTGGGAGAAATCAGCCCTTGAAGCCATGTGCTCTGGAGAATCCCCAGCTTGCAGTTTCCTAGCTACAACATCCAGCATGGGATTTGGTTTGTAATCAAGCCTGTAGCTTGCAAGACTTTATTATCCATAGATGTTTGAATGTTTCTTGGTGAGAGGGAAATTAATCTCTGGCCCCTGCAAAACCTCCCTCGTGATGTGTCAGCCATGCACATGAGGCCACATGGGTCCATGTCCTGAGGAGGTCACTAGGCCGTCAAGATGTCAGTCTGCTAATGGACTGATTATCTCATGTGCCTCATAAGCAGCACAGCTTCTGGTGCACAGCAGCAGGGCCACCTCCCTTCCTCACTCCCCATGTCCACCAGCTTGCAACACACCAGCATATCAGCTAACTGGGCTGACTCTGGGGTAATTTTCCTGTCTGGTCGGGGAGACGGTGCACTCCTGACAGCAGGAGAATTTGGGGAACATAGAACCAATTTTGTGGGTCACAAAATCACTGCAAGAGAGAAGACCGGCCTATTTCCAGAGGTGAAGAGGAAAAGTTATTTTGAAAGGACAGGCTGGAGTTAGAAGAAGTGTTTGCAGCTCAGTGTCCTCTTCAATGCATTGTGTAAGTTTAGGGTATATCTGCACAGCCCCGTGACAGATGGTTCACATCATACATATGGGATTTCAATTCCAGATGCATCTCCAGAGTAAGCCAGCTGGTTCCCTCCAAGGTGAAACCCACCCCAAGCGTTGGCTGGACTCATCCATTTCCCTCGGAAGACCTGCCCCTGGACAACATCCCCTCATGGTGGCAAACCTAGCGCAGGGCTGTACTGTGCATCAGTATCTTCTTTTCCCCTCTTGGAGGGCAGAACCCCCACAAGTCTCCCCTTCCCACTTCTCCCATGGCTCCAGGTCCCAAGTCACCTCTGCTGTGCTCTAGCCTTTCCCTGGAGGAATGCCAAGGGAGTCCTGCAGGGCACAGTGTTGGCAGGAGGAGATGAGTGGGATCTAGCTGCGTCCCCTACCCACTCGCACTGTGGCACATTTCAGCACTAGAAGGGAAGGGAGTGGAACCCCCAGGCAGGGAAGGGGATAGCAGGGAACACAGGACTGCTGTAGGTACAGTGGCAGTAGCTCTCAACTAATACTTCTGGGTTTAAACATTTTACATGCTTTGGGTTGTGACATTTACTACAGTGTTGATACAAACCCCATCACCAAGGCCAAAAGCACTGCAGCAGCTTGAGATCGCTGTGTAGGTGTGTTACTCTTGAGTTTTTTTTCATTTTTAGAATGGTTGTGCTATTGTCTTTAGGTCAACCTGCCCAAATTCTAGTTTCGCTGCTGCACCACATGCCTGCTGGACTTCAGCCAATGCCACGAGACATGACCAGTGCCCGTCTTTGTGCTTTGATTTTAGGAACTCTCTTTACCAGAGGGAAAACAGATGCTTTCCATCCAGACTAATCAGGGAAGAAGTTTCACCCAGGGGATGCATCTGTTTAAAGATAGTTTAAATGTAATCAAATTGGTCAAGTTTGAGAACCAGCAGAGCTCTGCCATGAGGAACAAAGCAAAGGGACTAAATAAAAATAATAAAATCTGTGCTCACACGAGATTCTGGGGACTGTGCTGTGCACTTTGCTATGAACTGAAATACCCGGAGGATAAAACAGCAGCTGGGATTAAAACAAAGCTGGCATCAGTCCAAAGTACCAGTAAATCACGTGGGATTATTACTTCACTAGAGATTTTACTGGTGTGGAAAGAAAAGAAAGTAGAAACTGATTTCTGTTAAACAAAGGAGTTAAGAGGAATCTCCAGCAAAACTAAGCCTTCATCCTGCAAAATCTCTACACAGTTCTTAACTGTGAAATTAACAATGTATGAAGCTCTAAATCCACTGTTTCCAAACAGGATTGGGGGTTGACAAGCACCATTCCATAAGGGATTATTTTTCTCCATGAGGTTTGTAAAATGACATACAAAGGATAGGAAATAATCAAATGTGAATAGATTTCTTATCTAAAAAATTTCCCTTTCTGTTTATACAGACGTTGCATGTGAATACAAAGGAGAGCAAGCATTTGGCATGTCAGAGGAGAAAGGCGGAAGAGGTGAGGAGGAAGGAACACATGGTAAAGAAATAGGATATAAAAGAGAGCCTTAAAAACACAGCAGAGCAGAAGTGTCAGAACAGTCCTTAAAATAACCTGGCTGATGGGTATGATGAATGCTGCAGAAGCAGTGATGCTGTAGTCAGGTGTCCAGATGAAGCATCCTCCTATAACCACATTCCCTGGGAGGCTTTAGTCTGGACCACTTGCCAGAAACCAGCCACAGCTTGTAGCTGGTACCATATGACAACAGATGTTTAACAACATCCTCTGAGAAATAAATTTGTGCAAAACACCGGTAAACATGTACTGATACCCAACAGCATCAAATCAGTGGGAAGGCTGGGTTTCATCATGGAGAACAGGACTGAAGAGCAGTTAGAAGTGGACTGGCACTGTCTCTCTCTGACTGGAGTCTGCTGGATGTCTCATGTGCTGCCTTGTCTCATTACTGAGGCTGGTACAGCTTTATTGACAATATATCTGAAGCAATTATTTTTTAAAATGAAAACGAAACCATCCCCTCTTATCTCCAAGCCAAACGTTACGTTTCAGAGTTTATTTAGTAAATCAGTTGCACTATATAGGTTTTTGGTCACAGCTATGGTGGAATGTGCCTTGGGCTTTGCTTTGCTAAGAAGCACAGATTAATCCCACGCCACTCTTTCTTCCAAGACTCCAGCACAAATGGTTCAAAGGAAAGTATTAGTGCAGACTGCACTGAAGTGTGCATTAATTGAGCTTGCTGCAAGGCAGGCATATACAAAGTGGCTGCAAGTCAAGCATTGCTTGAGGAGGGGAATGAGTATTCTGGGGTGAGAGTAATCTGGCCACAGCCTCTGGCCCAGATTTTTGCTGAATTCATTGCCTGACATCTTAGAGCCTAAGTATTAGGAGTCCAAATGTCTGAGTAGGATATGGGAAGTGGATACTGTGAAAGCCTCCGTCTGCATCACTGCATTATCTCATTGTGACGGACACTTCAAGGTAATGCCACTCCTATGAAATTCACACCAACTATTCCTATCGCAGGATTTCATATCATCTCTTATGATGGTATCTGAGCCCTCTACTCTGTCAGTACTACTTGGAAACTCTAGTACACAGGTGCAGTTAGTCCATGGATTTTTCCTCTACTTATGGTATGAGGGCTTCAGTTTTTCAGCTTTTTTTCTTCTCCTTTAAATCCTTCTCTGTTTGATGAGCTGGTTTCACTGTGTAGTTGAATAAGCTTTTTGGGGTGGATAATCAGCAACTAAAATTCACAGTTTCTTTTAGAAATGTGACCAAGAAGGTAACTTTAGATCATAATTATTAATAAAAAAAATTGTAAAAGAAGACATAAGAGTCTCTCTTTCCTTGTAGCTTCATGCTCCAATTGGAGTACATCTAACCAATAAGATTCAGAATGAAATTCAAGTCCTGCCTTTCCTGTCTTGGAGTCTCTGGAGCATACGAGTGTACTTCATGCAGCCATGGTCCCTTTGTAAGTCAAACCCACGTATTTGTAATCCTATTCTCTTTTATCACCCATATAATGACATTTACTGGAAAGCACGTTAGGAAAAAACAGTCTGAGCTGGTTTCTTTTAAACCCCTGCAATTTAGTCTGCAAGTCGGAAGATGGCAGCAGTAAAGCACGGTTAGGGCCTTTTTGTCCACAGGCCTTTGTTTCAAACCATGTTTTTGTTCAAAAAAATGGCAGATTTTTAAAATAGGTGTAATTTTTAACAGTGCCATAAAGTATGACAGGCATCCTTCCAATAGAGGAGAATCCATGACTGCCTTTCATCCTGATGGAAACCATCATCAGGTGCAGAATATACCTTATTATATGTAAGAGCTTTTAAAAAAACCGTGTTGCCCTAATATTGTCAGAAAACTAGTGTTTCATCCTATCCACCCTCCCCCCCAATATTTCTGTAGATGTTCATACACAAATAATTATGCAATAGAGTGAACAGTACTGAAATTCAAGGACTTTTCTTTTTTTAAATTAAAAAAAACCCCCTATTTGTATTGCAAACATTTCTCCCATTTCTTTAAAGCTCAGGAAAAGTAGAAAGGGTCTGCAGTGGGAATATTCTCTGAGTCTTTGGCTGTTAGTCTGTCAGCTTCACCCACAACTTAGCAGGGTGTCAGCTATCAAAGGACACGGTGATGCCAAGAGATAGTGTGTTTGACTGAGGCTGTTGTCACAGAAAGAAAAGCCAAGAAATGAGGCACTGTCACTGAGTCTGTGCCCCCTTCTGCAGTAATAACTTAATATGGCTTCTCGACCGTATTCTCAAGGTTTACTCTCTGACAGGACTGTCAATATACTTGCTGAGCCTTGGCATGACAAGGCCTGCCCTTCTTCAAGTTCTGACCTAACCAGTTGCCTTTCTTTGCTGGATCCTTGCAAATGTCATTGCATTTCACTTTCACTTCAGACAGATTTGAAGCAATTCTGTCTACAATTTCCTGTCACTTTAAGGGGACAGTCCTGGAAGCACTCCTGTGTGAAGCAAACCAGATGCTGATTTTGACAGTGTGTGATACTGTCTGTGGTACAAAACCAATGCAATATGTCTATAGATGACAGTGTTTTCCCATCAGCCACGTACCTCACACTCTTCAGTTCAGTGAGGATAACTTCCCCTGGGACAACTTTCTGTAACTACTACTGAAGAAGCAGGTGCCTTTTTCTAGGCAGAGCTCCTCAAGTGCTCTGGTTGTGCAATGTGCCATTGCAGTGTGCCCTTCCCTCGAGAATGATGAATTCTGCACCATTTCTTCTCCCTGGGCTAAGCTATGTGCTTTAGTCTGACAGACAAGATTCATATGTCTTCAGTTAACAGGGTCAGGAGTCCAAGTAGTTTCTGGTTTTCACTGGATATAAGATACGTATGTAATTGCAAAACATGCCAGTGTTGCCTTTATTTTGTAACATTGATACATTCGAACCATGTTCATGGCTGTGGCACGGAAATAGCTTGGGATATTCACATAGTATTTTCTACAAGAAGTTATTTGTGTTGTGCAGCACATTTCTGCTGCTCAGCTGCTACCAGTGAGCGTTTCTTAACTTCCTCAATGAGCCTGAGCAGGCTGACATCAAAGATCAAATCCCGTGTGATTAACTGTGCAATAACCACAGCTAATATGGTCTTATTCTGTATACCTCTAGTAATCCATGTAACACCTAAGTAATCTAGTCAAAATCATAATTTGTGAGGGGTGCATCAGTTGTCAGAAAGGGAGAAGAATAGCTGTGATTCTTCTGCCTGTCCCAGACTCGGGGCTCCTAATGATGAGAGTTGCATCTTCCCACAGCACACGGGTGCTTCAGAGGGCAGCTACAAGTCCCTGCTGTGCATTTATTCCTCCTGGGTAACACGATGTAACCCAATCCATCGCTGAATTACTCCGAAGTTCAGACAGTAGGATTCAACTAATTTTACAGAGCTCTGCTTATTACTCGCTCTAATGAAGATGCAATGGATCCTGATGACATAAGCTATAAAATCACCAGTGTGGTTTGACTAATATATCGGCCATGCAAGAGAAGGAAAAAAGGCTGTTCAAAGCTGATACCATCCTATGTCCTGAGAACCAACCGGATTTCCAACCAATTTTTACAGGTACCCTGACCTAGTATGTAAGAAAGAAAAGGACAAGTTAGATCAGAAATGTGGAGACTCTATTTCTTACAGGGCTTCTTTTGCAAACCTAAGTGGTGCAGTCCGGTACTATAAATTTTCATAGAACAAAAACATCCAAAGGTAATGAATGGACATATTCCCTTAGAAACTGGGGAGAATGGAGTTTATGAAAACTGAGCAGACAATTTATGAAATCAGAGTAGACAGCATCACAAATACCATTCAGTCACACATCTTCCTTAGATACACTGGCTCTGCACATGACTACAGGTAAGACTGAGTGATCTTCCCTGCTTTGCTGTATTTAAAAACAAGATTTGGATCACATTCTCGCAGTAAGAGAGCTTCTATGTAATGATTGTTGTCAGTAATAACAATTGAACGAATGCTTTCCTTATATCACTCAGTCAGTGGGGCCAGACAATAAAATAACCTGTCTCCCTTTTAATGTAATTTTGCAATGGGAATCATTGGTACTACTTGGCAAAATCCCTGCACAGAAGGAATATATTTTTGAAAAAAATGAAATAAAATCCCTGCACACTGATGCTATCTTGATAGTGCCTAAAAATCCATCATTGTGCCAACTTTCATTTCCTGATCAAATCAGAATATGTGAACATTATCTATAAAAATGTCTGTAAAAACTTTGATAGAAACATATTGAGTATTGCCTGGGAAAAGCCTCAGTCGCTCATGACTCTAAGGAAATATATTAATGGACTTTTCCTGTGCATCTAATCAGAAAGTGGTTTTCTTCACTACAGGTGGTTGTACTTCCATTGAGGTTCAAAATAGAAAATGATTTAGCTACTCTGAGGTAGGGCAGATGTTCCCACGTATCAAATGGATCCCAGTGCCCTCCAGAGACAGTACTTTATTCAGTACAAGCTGGGGTGTACTACAGCAGCTTAAACCACTCTTATTTCTAATTGTCCCTGTGGAACCATCAGAAGTTCAAATTTGTGGACAAATTGGCTTCTCAATACATGCACACTCAGCCCATAAGGCCTTGATGCCTCCATCTCCCTTTGGGTGCTAAGCCCCTGCATCTGCCAGTGCTGCACTTGAGGCAGCCTGTTCCCAGTCCGACTGTGAGGGACAGGATGCAAGCAGGAGGCTGCTCTGTTGATATCCCCAATTCCTTCTGTTCCACAGAACATGTCACTGCTCATTCCAGAGGTGATGCTATGCATGGCGCCTGCAAACCTTCGTGCAGCTGTGGGTCCAGTGAGGCAAGGGCTGTCTTTGTGGGATCAGCTCTCAGCCACAAAAATGCTGAACTAGAAAAACCCTCAAAGAACTGCTTAGGAAGTCTGGAAATAAAAGCTGAGCTTTTGGTATTTGTTTCAGGTTGAGCTACTGACTCTGGAAAAGAAAGGAATTTGAGATCTATGACAATTGTCAGACAGTTATTGTAGACTGTCAGTAGCGTCCCTGGCTTGCTATTCCTGCACAATTTGAGAAAAAGGTCTTTCATACTGAGAGATACTGTTGCAGAAATGTGATTTATTGGCGTTGCACACACGGGAAGAACTTCACCATCCACGGTCAAAGCTGGAGAGCAGCCGATGACATATAAGCAAGGCCTTAAGTAAGTATCTGTGGCAGGCGCTTGATTACAGAGCACAGTGCAGTGATTACAAACCAAGGTACTCCCAGATCAAAAACCTTGGTTGGTACATTTTAAGCTCTATGAATAATTTAAAATATTCTTCTGAGCCCTTTTCTACATTCAGTATTTGAAAGTAAACTTAATTCCCCCACCTATGGCTAGAGCTTCAAAGTGATAAGAATTTGCACATGTAATCCTTACCTAGTTGCTCAGTAGGACATTAGCCACATGCTTACATTAATGGTTAGGCTTTTCCATTACACAGGGGAGAATACTGTAATTGGTGGCAGTGCAGACCCCACCTGAAAGGCCTGGACTATTGCATTTTCTGCATTTGCCTCAATTCATTAGTTGGAGCTGTGAAAATAGGATGTGACATCCGCCTGGGTTTGTGTGTGCAAAACAGCAGCTGTGTGAGACGTGATAGGCAATAATTGGCTGCCTGCAGAGCAAGAAAACACCCACACAAATGACGTCTCTCTCTTCTAAAACATTAGGCAAGGAAGCCTTTCAACAAGGAGCAGGCAGCCTCTCAGGAAACAACTGTCAAATCTGCTTACATCATTGTGACTCATTAAGCTGGGAAATGCAACTCTTCTAATCATTAGTTCAGACAGCGCATCATCCCACCATCCATCAAGAAAGTCTTATTGTAATGGATTTTTTGTGTCAGTGTTCACTATGGCAGAATTCTGAGAGACTCCTGCAATGCAGCCATTTTTCCTTTTACAGGAAGCAAATGAAGTATTTAAAAGTAGGGATTCTTAGGAAGGAAATAGAAAACAACACAAAAAGCATCATTACATTGCCGAAAGAATTCACAGTGGACCCACACCTTCAACACTGTCATCTCTTCAAACCACCCTGTCACAACAAGGGTATGGAAGAGTCAAAGAAAAGAAGCAGAAGACATCAAAGGAATGGCACTTCTATTAGGAATGAATATATGATCCAAGTGTCTTCAAAGTAGAAGTGAAACATCTTGGGGGTGGGGGTGGTGTCATATGGATCTACAGAGTCTCAGTGACAATAAGAAATTAGCGTGGAGTGTTATTCACCATTCCACATAATTCAGAAATCATACCTATAAAATGAACTTGTTGTGTTCAATGCTGTTCAATTCCTAGTAGTCAAAAGGATGTACCTTCCACATAGTACGCAGCCAAACAGTGGAAATCACGCTACAGAGTACTTTGGATGCTGAATGATGAGTGCTCTCCATGAGTCTCTGACAGCTGAAATAACTGTTACTTCAACTTCATGATGAGGAGCTCCTCTGGACTGCTGAAACGTGGGAGGTGCAATGTGTGTCCTATTCTTACACCCTTCCTTAAACACTGACTTCCATGAGCTAGTTTAATCTTTAATGTGAGCCAATAGACTTACTGGCATGTTTTGGTGGTGTAAATAAATTTTTACTGATGCTGTCATTATTCTAATGGAAGTGACAAAACAACACCTTATATCATTAGAATTATTTATTTTTAAAAACATGCTGTTTTCACTAATGTGAAAAAACATCAAAGGCCTCATTGCCTGGAACTGAAAAGTAGTATGGAGCCAGGAACAACTGGAATTACAGCCAAGACCTTGAATCAGCAGTACAGTTATTTTTCTCCATCTTTTCAGATTATTCCTTAATTATTTTTTTTATTTTAAATTTGTAAAATGTTTTCCTTTTTTGGACCTGTAGCCCCCACCTGATATCAATTTTCCTATTAAAAAGGAAAATCAACGCAGATTCTAAACATCTAAAACATGTAGTTAAGAAAATGCCTCATCACATTTCCAACACCTTTCAGCTGTGATGCCAGGACAAGGCATGACAATGGCTGTGACTCCTGAGGTTGCTGTCATCCAGAGCCTTCAACCACTGGATCTCATTGTGTGCATGTTTTGGGGCAGGGATCTTATACAGCCTGCAAGAAATACTACTGTGTAGTCCCAAGAAAAATAACATCTGAAAGTTATCTTGAGCTCTCAAAAGCTCTGCTCCTCCTCAGCCATGTGTGGTAAGTCATAAAAGACAAAAGAAAATAAAAGCAACATAGTCCACAGTGTGACCTTTACATCTGCAAACCCATTGGAAGTCAGAGGAAATCGTCTCCTCATATAGGAAATACTGAGCAGATAGAGACCACAGCAGCAGCTGGCTGGCTGGTCAGATCCACGTTCTGGCACCTGAAGGCCACAGATACCTGCTAGGTAACTGATAAGCAGAAGCACTGCATTTGCCCTCTGTTTTGGCACTCTTCTGGTTTACAAGAATAAACCACTGGCTTTTGACAATAGTTGAAATCAGGGGCTTTTAAAAGTCACAGTATTAAGAAAGGTGGGTGTTTTCAAATTGTTGTGTCCTCATTACTTATTTGCTCCAGCTAGCATGAAACCTTGTAGTTTAAATAATCAGCAGTGGTGTGATAATACAGTTAGTGAAAAACAGGAAAACCTGCTTGTGAAGGATAGACAATGAATGGACAATAAAATGGGATGAGATTTTAATTTCTCTTCATGAATTTTATTCAAGAGCTTTGAGTTAGCTAAGAGCATGAGTTCTACAAATACTGTCTACTTGATATGTCTGGTCTACAACTGTTCTGTATCCTTACCTTCCTTTTTGTGTTGCATATTAGTATATGCAACACAAAAAGGAGGGTAAGGATACAGAACAATACAAGGAATGAAGGTCCCAGTATTTGTCCCAATAAAGGCCACTGGCTGCTGCCTGGGCTGTCCAGTGGTTGGCACCAGCCAGCATCCCACTGCCTGCACCGGAAAAGGTCAGGATGAGCTGCCTGGGACTGCATGGTGACTCAGGAACTGAGTCAGGCATCCACATCCCTCTTCTTCCCTCTACTGTGTGGCTGTCAGCCCTGGAGGAGAAGAAGGAGGTGTGAAAGGAGGGTATAATGATGGTTAGGAGCAATCTGCACAATGACTGTGTCTTGAGCGTCCCCCAAGACAACAGGAGGAGCAGGCGCCATCCCTCCACTGCCAGCTCTGACTTCCCATTCTATGATGGGATAACATCAGAAACAAGAACAAGACGTGGCCTGAACTTGGGTTTCTTCCTTTGCTCCTCTTCACTCATATGACAGCAATGCTGGAAGGGAAGTAGGGACCACTTACCAGAGAGGGAAGGCATGAGGCTTCTAATGGAAACTGATGTGAGACGGCCTGGGGCTGGGATGCCTGGGGGGGATAGGTGACTGTATTTCAGGTAGTGAGAGAAGCATTGGGATCTTGTACTTTTGGAAAATTGAGAGAGATGAGAAGAGAAAGGAAATATTGGGGAGTTATTTTGCTCTAGTACTTTGCGCAGGAAAAAGTCACTTTTGGCTGTGCAGCTAAGGAACCCTGTACTGACTCTTCACTCTGCAGGAAATACAGCTGCAGGAAATCTTCACTCTGCAGGAAATCTTTCATACTCTGCACAGTAATCCGAACAGCAAACATGGACCAAACTCTGAATCTAAAACTAATGGCTTAATTCTGTATGATGTTAAATTACCACAAACTTTTGTGGGGCTGTGGATCTTAGGAGGAGCCACAGTGTGTCAGGGTCTTGCAGTACTGAGGCAAGCTAGGGACACTGCTAGTACAAAGCAACGTGAGACCTGGGAAAGTGAACTGAATGGAACCCATGAGACCCAGATGCACTCCATGTGGCCCTGTGGGTGGGAGTGTGGGTGGGAAAATCCCTTCCCCTTCAAGTGCTTCTTTTTACCTCTGCCCGTAATGAACAGAAAAGTGTCCACCTCCATCAGAAAGCTATTTGGGAATCATAACCATCAAGGAAAAGCGAAGTGTTTCATTGAGTTTTCTCAGGGGCTTTGTGCTAAATGTATTTTACATTATCCCAGCGTCAGAGTCAGCCATAAAATTAATATATTAAGAAAATAGTCTGAGAGGTGTGACTGCCAAAGTCACTGTGTGGCACTGGGCAGAGTCTCTTGCATGCCCTTCCTAATAGAACACAGTGGTAATAACATCTCAGTGAGTAGCTGTAGGGTTTGATGTTAATGATTATACACTGTTTTGAAAGTTCAGACTTGCCATAAAAGTACTGATATGGGGGGTCTGGGTACATGTGGAATGAAGTAATGCTCTCAGTCTCACTGCTGGAGGGGAACAATAAAAACTTGCCCAGAGGTCATTGGCAGTTTCTGAAGGAAAGACAGAGGCTGCCACAAAAGCTGCCCCATTCCTTCAGCTCTGCCAGGTTACGGGCAGGCTGGTGATGCTGCTGCCTGGAAATACTTGCATTAAATGCGCCTGCACTACTCACATTTGGCAAACGTATTTTTTTCCACTCCCCTTTTCCCAGCACAAAGTTCATTTGGAAAGGAATAGAAAATAGTTAAAAGGAAATCCCTTCTCTGGAAGTGAATGCCCTTGCTAAACTTGTACTCCCAGCATACAGGTCAGGGGCCTGCCTTAGTTTTCAGAAGCAATGTAGGTCAGTATAATGTAGGGATCATGCCAAATATCCCTTACCTGTCCTCTCAGATAGGCATGTTTTTTTTTCCCAGATGAAAATGCTAGACTAAAATTTGGCAAGAAGACAAAACAACCATACGCAGGCTGGTAATGATGATATCATTGGGTGTCCTGTAGCTTTGAGTTATTAACAGCACAGCAAAATTCATTAGCATGTCAAAGCATCACAGCCCAGAATGCACACAGGCTGGCATAAAGAATTAGGGCATGAAAGACAGCTTATGTGGAGAGTCACTGACAATGAAAAAAAGAGAATATTGTGCTTGAGGCAATTCTCATTCATCAGAGTCTTGTCAGTGTGGTTAGAGAATACAGAATAAATGTGTCTAACCATGTTTTGTTTGGCCACACTAGAAAGCAAAGGTTATGAGGGTATCCTCCAGTTTTTTCTATTCAGGAGATGCAGATAGGTATAGAACCCTTTTCTCTTCATCATCAGCAATTTCCTTTCTGCTGTATAATACATGATGCCATACCGTAAAATAGAATGTATAGCAATCAGTCTCTTTTCTGTCTGTCTAGATTGATGTATTTATACTCTCAGGCAAAGTAAATCACTGCAGGCTCCCTGAAATCATCAGGGTAGTGATGAGTTAGAGTGTTAGGTCTCCAGACCAAAGCCACAAATGGTTGTGCTGCAATCTGCCAAGGTATTGCAAGCTGATGCAATAATTGTGCAGGTGATTTTGATAATACTCTTCTCTTGTAGATACTGGTGGTGATAATTAACCAGACAACAGTCCCGCTGAGTTACTGATCTGTCAAGGGTCATTTCAGTGCTGAGGGGTGCTTGGTGCTGTATGTTTTCCAGGCAAGACACAAAACTGATTTTGCATTTATGGTACCTGTTCCATGAGGAAGTGTAATGCTAATGAAATCTGGTGTTCTACTTAGATCCCAAACTGGAAAATTGTCACTCTGCCTATTTGAAGGTTTGTTTGTTTGCTTCCAGTGCACTGTTCTCCCACTGGGGGTTGAGAATAAAGTATATCCTTCTTCAAAACTTGATAAGTACCTCTAAAGTCAGGTTGCATGACTTTGGCAGCACTACCATTTTTATCTGTGCAGGGTAACATGAAGTGAAAGATTGTTTTACTGACATTAATGTTCAGTGGAACTGGAGCAGCCCAGTATGAAAAATGGATATAAGTTAACTAGCAGGTGTTAGGTATGAGTAATGAAAGAAATGTGGGAGGCAAACTTTGCCCACTCACTTTGTGTAATACTTGTATCTCTGCAAAGAATGGCCTCTTTGTGCATGCATAAGCCTTGCATTCATTTCCTGCTCTGATCTTATCTAGAGAATTTCAGTGACCCTGATATGCCATTAAATTTGGGTACCTACCCACTGAACTACTCCTTCCATTTTTATTCATGTCTTGGCATTACTGGTCATCCCATTTTTCTCCTCCACAGACAGATCAACACCCTGTAATATCCTTGGGCTGCTTTTGTGTGTGAGTCATAACAACAAGCAAATGTGATCTGGCAATGGCAGTCAGAGCTTTTGAAATGGAGCACACCGTAATGTGATCACACGTGTAGCCAGACATACACTGCTCTCAGCCTGCAGCAGCCTCAGAGAGTTTGCTATTTTAAAGATACAAAAACTGTCTGTCTCTGGTCTGCCTATAATGTATAGCCTAAATATCATCTATCTATAGTCCACCATGAAATGCTTCTAATTTATTTCTGCAGTATGGTTTTTCCCACAAAGCAGGGCCACAGTTCTCAACTATTTGGGTAGATATGCCAGGAAAGAAACAGTCCGGACCTTTTCAGTATCTGTGTGTGCTGTTAGATATACCATTATCCAGGGTTTTGAGTGTCTCCAAGAATGGGGACTTCTCTGGGCAACCAATTCCAATGTTTAGCTACTCTACACTAAAAAACTCAGACTTTGAGTGTCTAAATGAAATTTCCTATATCCTCAATCTCTCATCTCTTACATGAACTATTTTTTCTTAGACAAATGTCTTTCCCTTTGACTTAGCTAACATGAATTTCGATGATCTTGTAAATATCACTAGAAGCCAAGATAAATATCTGTTTTCCTGTCCTCAAGAAATCCATGTTAAATTTGAATGTAAGGGAGTAATCTGACATACTGCAGTTAAATAAATTTCTGCCATGATACCTTAAGTTAGCCATGGACATGACTCTCTGCCTTCTCTAATTTAGATGAATGCACTCATACAACACCATTCTCTAATTATCATAACTTGTTATGTTTAAAACCACATGGTAAGATGTTCTATTTACTCATAATTTTAATATTAGTTCATGTTTCTTTTATTCCCTTGCTAAGTGTTGTAGCTGTTATTATTAATTTCTTTATTAGGCTCCTATATAGATTTAAGGGGGTGTTTTCATTACAATGGGTAAAATTGAAAATTACTTTTCAGGCATCTATCTTTCAGACCATGTTTTTAATGGGCCATTACTCTGAAAAACAGAAATAAAATAAACACCCAAACTGAATATTCTCTTAGATAATCATGTGAATGTTTTTAAAAAAAGTGTGTTTTATAATATGTAGATTTAAAGTGCTGCTAAAAATATCAGAAGAAGAAAACTTCAAAGTACCTCATGGTTTTCACTGACAGAAATGGAAAACTGCTGGCTTCATTGACAGAAAACATAAACTTCAAAGTGGATAGTCATCTTCAAAAGCCAGATGCTGCCAATGTACCTGGTCTGCAAATGAAGAGAATAGATATCTTTCCTTGGTTGTGATATCTTTCCTTGATTGTCAACCTCTCTCTTTTATAAGCACTAAATTCTCTCAGAAGTGAAAGTAATAAAAGAAAAAGCACCATGCATGCCAAAATACCATAAATGTAATTTTTTATTCAATCACTTCCAAAAAATTTTTAACAGTATTTAAAACAATATTTTTACCTATTAAGTACAAAATATCAACCTGCTCATGTGAGCTGTAGCAGCTACCACTATTAATTAAAATAAGGAATGTACCCATCAACATTCCTGGTCGTGGGCTCATGTTTTTCAAGCCAAAGAGCAGGGAGCCATATGCTGCAGCTTTCTCTTAGGAGTCTTTGATGCTTCTGTGTAGATGGTGCCTGACTCACCCTTGCTGCCGTCCCACACATCCGTCCATCGCTCCAATGCGCAGCAGAGCCTTCTCTCTCTTGTTCAAAGAGGTCTTTGGCTGTGACCAGCAGTAACCAGTGAATGCCTCCATTGCTCTGGAAAGGTAGTGAGAGATGCAGCAGATATGATGCAGGAAATGTGCCATTTGCAATTCTTACAAAAACACATTTATATTGATAAAGAACAACATCCCAAGAAAGGAGATTAGTTTTAAGGCATGGGTTTTCACTCAGTCCCAGGAGCTGTCTGGATTAGCAAATTCAACAGGGCCTGTAAACTGGCTTGAGCTCTGTGACTCTCCGTACCATTTAGTTATCAGTTGTTGGCCCTTTTTCCATATCTTGCTAGCAAACATCTGCTCAGTCATTCCCTCAGGGAAGGTGATAGGTTTGTGTGTAGAGTAAGCTTCTGCCTACTGTATGTGCCAACTGTTTGTGATAAATCTGTGAGAGGAAAGAAGAGGGGATGATTGATGTGGTCTTGACTTTTTTTGTCTCTAATCTGCATTCACTGCTGGAGGAGGAGCAGGAGAAGGTGAAGGGCAGAGAAGCAGCTTCCTCTTGAATTACAGCAAGATATAATTGCTTTCTATAAAACTGACAGGAGAGAGGAGAGCTCTTTGACCTGAGGGGTAATGTTGGCAAAAAACCATGGAAGTATTAACTGCAGGAAATTTATAAGATGATTTTTATCTGCCAGAGCAGCCTGACTCTAGAGGAGCCTTCTTCTAGAAGTCATGAGGGCAAAAACCCAAACAAGTTCTAAGACTAAACTTCATGAAAAAGTCTCACAGTGCCATGGTTTCCTGCGACATTTGAGAACTGGGCATGGTGTCTCAGCAGCTCCCTTTAGGCCTGTGTTCTGCAAATGCAGAATGAGTGTATATAGTCATTGCATGATCCCTGTGAGTTTCTTAATCTGAGTGACTGGTGCCCATGACCTTCACCTTTGTCTTCTCACAAGGCTGCAGTTGGAAGTTGCTGCGTGCTGTTCTCTTGCAGAACATCTTGCAGAGACACACTGTGCTTCCTTTCATGGAAAGTTTATAGATGTTCTTTCTTTTTACTTGTTAAGATTGCAGTGAGCAATGTTATAAATAGCTCAAACTTGTGAAATTTGTTCAGAGAGCTTTGATAGTAACTTCGTTTTGGAGCAAGGCTACCAGATGAAAGCTCCCAGATCTCACTTGTTTGCTGAGGTGGTAAAGTGAGGAGATTTCATGGGAAATGTAAGACCACTTTAGAAAGTGGCAGTTTTAACACAACATAGGTCCAGGGCGTTGTCAATTCCAGCCCCATCTTTTAAGGATGGATATGTTTCTGTCCCAGAGAGAATAAAAAGAGTCTCTGGTGCATAGAGGCAGGTTTGGAAAAGGCAGACAGTAACTCAATACTCAGTTAGTGCCTGTCACAGTGACCTATGCTCCTGGCTTTGTGTAGGTGTGGAAATGCCAGTGGGAGGATAGCAAAGGCTTTTGTGCCCCCCTCAAGAATCAAATAAAAATCTTCCCCTTCTGATGTTTTAAAGATGCTTGGCTTACCCTATGACATTGAGAGCATTGTATGGAAAGGTTTTCTTTCAGGAATACACACACACCCCACCCACAAATTTTTTCACAGTTCAGAAGCTACAGTGCAGATAGATTTATGTATATAGTGCTTAATATTCTGTTTGCATTGTATGATAGGGAAGCAGCTTGGGAACACTTTTGGAAAATGCAGCTCTTCAAAACTGCTTTAGCATGAGTCCTTTCCAAAGGGCACAGTCCTTCAGGAATGGGCTGCCCCAGCGTGGGTCCTGTGGAGCCATATGTCCTGCCAGGAGCCTGTTGCATCCTGGGCTCTGTGGGGACTGCAGTGTGTCTTCACCACCGTGGTCCTCCATGGGCTGCAGGGCTACAGCCTGTTTCACCATGGTCTTCTCCACAGCCTGCAGGGAAATCTGCTTTGGCATCTGAAGCACCTCCTCCTTCTTCGCTGATCTAAGTGTCTACAAGCTTGTTTCTCTCACATTTTTCTCACACTTTTCTCACACAGCTCCTACGCTGCCTTTTTTACTTTTTCTTAAATATATTACCAAAGTGTTGCTGATGGACTCAGCTTTTGCCAGCAGCGGGTCCATCTTGGGGCCTGATGCACCCAGCTCTGTCCATCATGGGGACAGCTTTTGGTGTCTTATCACAGAAGTCATCCCTGCAGCTCTCCTGCTGCTAAAACCTTGCTACTTACACTCAATAGAAACTACCTAGAGATGGATTTGAAAAGTACAAAATCTGAACATGATGAAGGCTGTTCTCAAGAAAGTGTGACTTTTTACATTGCTTGCAGAAGGATTCTGGACCCTAAAACTGTCCAGGGCTGCCAAGATGAGCAGGATCTGCAGGCCCTTTGAGTGTGGCAGGGAGGCGGTGCCATATGAAAGTGTGACTTCCCAGCCTGAACAGCATTTACAAGGCTCTGTTTGCTGTCCCACACCCTGGGATCTCAGCACACTGATAGAATCACAAAATACCCTGAGCTGGAAAGGACCTGCAAGGATCAATGACGTCCAGCTCCTGACCAGCACTATCCCCAAAAGTCACACCATGTGCCTGAGAGCACTGTCCTAATGCTTCTTGAACTCTGTCAGGCTTGGTGCTGTGCCCACTTCCCTGGGGACCCTGTTCCAGTGACCAACCACCCCCTGGGTGAAGAAGCTTTTCCTGATATCCAGCCTAAACCTCCCCAACTCAGCTTCATGCCATCTCCTTGGGTCCTGCCACTGGTCACTAGAGAGGAGAGATCAGTGCCTGCCCCTTGTCTTCCCCTCACGAGGAAGTTGCACGCTGTGATGAGGTCTCCTCTCAGTCTCCTCCAGGTGGAACAAGCCAAATGACCTCAGCTCCTCCTTGCATGGCTTCCCCTCCAGACCCTTCTCTATCCTTATGGCCATGCTTTGGATTCTCTCCAATAGCTTTTTATCTTTTTATACTGTGGCACCCAAGCTGCCCCCAGCACTGGAGGTGAGGCCGCCCCAGCTCAGAGCAGAGCGGGACAATCCCCTCCCTTGCCCGGCTGGCGATGCTGTGCCTGATGCCCCCCAGGACACACTTGGCCCTCCTGGCTGCCAGGGCACTGCTGGCTCATGCTCAGCTTGCCATAGACCAGGACCCTAGCCTCCTCTCCACGGCCGTGATGCGGAGTTGTGCTATGCTCCTTTGACATGTTGGACTCTGTTCTTCCTGAGCAGTAGCAGCATCTGTGTGCCTAAAACTAAGCTTCCTAAAGGCAGTCTTTTAGAGCTCCTCTGTGTTGTTTGTGGAAGATGCTTCAGCTCTCTGTGGCTCAATTTCCTTGTCTATGTATTTGTGAGTGCAAGGGGAAATTTGGGAATGCTTAAATGAGTGAATTCCCATAATGAGAGCTGCTATACAGGCAAAGGCTTAAGTTTCAATTCCCCAGGGCAGACATTTCTGCTTATTTGTAAAATGGTGCTCAGTGTGAGCACTCTTCAGTAATAATAGCATTGACAATGAAAAATATACTTTGAAGTCTGTCAGACTTATCATTTGGTTCACCTTGTGGCAGCAGATTTTCAATTTGAGCTGTGAACCTGCAAGCTGTTTTGCACAGATCTCTGTATGCACAAAGAGTAGTTTGCAAGTCTGGGGCCACACATACTTAGAAATGAGGGAACGGGTTTTGACAAAATTTGGAATAAATTTGTTATTTTTCATGGGTCTCAGCATGACTTAAATAGTAAGTGGTACTGAAAGAGTACTGCTAGCTGGAGAAATTGCATGGAGCAAGTTCTTCTCCTGTATGAAAGGGAAACATACAAAACAAATGTGACATCTTTTGCCATATAAATCTTTTCAAACAATGTATTCCACAGAAAACTGTAATTTTGTAAATGAAGCACAGCTAGAATGAAACCTTGTTGAAACTAGGCCCTTGGCAGGACAAAAAATTTTTCCCTTTTCTGTGCGTTTGCTCGGCACTGATTTACTCCTCAAAAGACTGGCAGCACCATTTCCAATTCAAAAGTAATCTCTGATTTCCCACCCCTAAGGGATTAACAGGGATGAAGCCTGGCTCCACTTTTCAGTGCATTATGTATCAGCCCTGGAAGTAAGGAGAGAGTGAAAGATCAGGCTTTAACCTGCCTTTGAGTAGTTCTTAGTGAGTCCCCTTGACTACAGGCATGTGGCAGCTGCCCATTGTGGAACAACCTTCCTGTATGTCCACTTCAAGCAAAGGCTGGCATTTGGAGTCTGGGGATGCTGGAGCTCGGAGGGGCACAGCTGTGGGGATAGTGCCCTCTGTGTCCATCCTCTCACCACGCTGGCAAGGGCTGAGGTTCCACCTGTCCGCAGGGGAATGTCCACAAAACTCCAAAGAGTTTGCTTCAGCCACAAGACAATGTCATTTGTTATTTGGTTTGTTTCCTTGCTTGGGGCGGTATTTTTTTAACTCTTTGTGGGATGTTTTAGCTGCTCCAGGAACCAGCCCTGCAACCTCATTTGGAAGTCCGGGGAAAGATAAGATCTTGGCTTCTTTTCTTAAGCTGAATTTTTAAAAAACCTATGGAAAGAAAAAAAACACCAAACAGACAAGAAGAAGGAGGAGAAATAGGTACGTGTGTGCATGCAGGGGCAGAGGTTACGGGGCGCAGGTGGGGAGAGAGCCCATTGCAAGGTGGCCAGTGGCAGGTGCACAGGGAGCGGCTGCCCCTGCCCGTCCTTCTGGGCTGTGGCACAAAGGCTCTGCCAGGAGCCCGGCCCTGGAGCGGGTGGCCATGGAAACCCTTCAGCAGGGCTGCCAGCCAGAAAGCCAGGAACCCTACCCTGTCACTGGGGCCACCAGCAGGTTGCTGGGGTCACTGGGGCGGCAGTGGGAGGGAGGCCCCCAGGCCTGCCGGGAGCCCCCAGCTGCCCTCTTGATGCGTGGCTTGCTCTGCCTGAGGAAATGCCCCAAAGCAGCCGAGGGATTTTCTGAGTTAACAGAGATTCCTTTGACCTTGGGTTTAAAACGCCTGACTCCTTTCCAGGGTGCGGATGAGGAAACACTAAAGGACTCATGAGGGAGGAGGGGGAAGGGCTTCTCTTGGCCGGTGTTACCCTGGCACAGCCTGGATGTCCTGCAGTAGATATTAATAGTTCACAGGCAGGTCCCTAAGCGCCAAAAGACCCAGGGAAAAGCTGCCATGCTCCTCCATGGAACTGGGATATTTCTTCTCCTTAAAGAGCCTTGTTAAACTGCCATAGAATAACTCAAGCTTGACAAAGTGGAACTAATTGGCCTTCATTTTCCCAACCTTAAAAAACAACTTTGAAATCAGAAGGATTTTCGAGGCAATGATATTCAGTATAAAGAGTAAAGCATAAACCCGGATTTTAAGGAATTCAGTGTAATATAAGAAGTTGTAACTCTGCAGTCAGTGAGATGTCAAAACACCTGCTAGAAAAGCAAAGGCTGCAGGCCACCTCTCTGTCAAGGGTGGAGGTTTCCCCTCTTCTCAAGTGGGCAGCAGAACCCTTAAAATAAGAGACTGTCTTGTGTATACACACACTCTTCCAAACTCCTCAGCGTGTCCCACCTTGCTTTGATTTTGAGTGACATGTTAAGGACTGTAAATAAATCCAGATGTTTCCCTCTTCAAACACCACTGTTAACATCATCAGTTCTGATATCTTTCTTCCAGTCTTTTAATCTGTTTTTTTTCTTTTTTTTTTCCTTTGAGGACAAGAATTTCAGAAGATAATTATTTTTATTTCCTTGGTTGATGTTACTCTGCTTTAGCCCTTTTTTTCACAAATGGAGCAAATCTGGCAGTTTCACTCTGCAGAATTAGGGTGAGTTTCAGTGATCAAAAATTAATCTTGTCATCATTATTTATTCCTACGCCATGAAAGGATATGTCAAGCCTAGAGAATCAGTTCAGCATTTGGCTAACCAAGACCAGATCCCAGCCGTATCAACCTTTTCCCACTACTGAAAACATCCTTAATAACCTTATTTTAATATAATTAGAAATATCCACCTATTTTTTAAACAGTTACTTAAATAAAATAAACTGATATTCTACATTCCTGTTATGAACTGTGTCATTATTACATACTTATGTTGTGGCTTTTAAAGATCTCAGAAATAACTGAACTCTGTTAGTGTCTTCTTGTGCTCAAAGGTACTGCATAGGAAACAGTTTGCAGCTGGTCCCTGTTCCTAAGACCTACAGTTCTGTGCAGGTAAAGTGCAGAGGATAAAACAGATACAGAGAATTGAAATGAGATGACCTGGCTTCAGATGATCCAGCAGATAAGTAATGAAATTCAAGTTTTGTTATGTACAGGTCTCTACATTCCTGGTGCATTGTACCTATTCCAATTCCTTAATAATAGTATGGCTTCAGTTCAAATCTTTCACTTCAGCATAGTTTGTGTCTGAAGTTACTTGAAAAATATCTGATTGAAGATCTAAGAGGGAAACATCACATTAAGCACTGTCTGGACTGATTTTAACTTTTTCATGTAGGATCAGTGTCACAGCTGCATATACTATTATGTGAGGACTGGTTTTTCCCTAGAGAAATTACAAACCACGTCTTCTATGTTTCTTATAAAGTGATGTATAGGTCCTAATCCTACTGCAACAGAAATTAGCAGGCTCCACTGATTTCAAAAGATTTGAAATTACCAGACTAAAGCTAAATAATGGAAGATTTAGTGTGGCCTCAGCATGCATTTGGCAAAAAGGAAAGAAGTCATAGGCACACAGCATAAGATCCAGTTGTCCGCACTAAATTTGAGGATTTACCTTGGCTTCTGCCACCCACACAGTGCAGTGCTGACCCTTAGGAGTTCAGCATTGGTGCAGGGGGGTCCCTGTAACCTCCCCTCACGGTGCAAAGGAAGGGACAGAAATTTGTTCAACACTGGCTGAAAAGGACTGATGAGTTCAGGTGCATTTCCATTCTCGCCATGAATGATTAAAGAAGGATCTTCACAATTAGATCTCAGGGGTACAAAGCACTCAGGTGTGTGGACTGGGGTTAAATTAATCAAGGAGGAAGTCGGGTTTGGGTGGGGTTTTTTTTGCACTGTCTTAAGCCTTTAGCACAATCTGCGACCAGAAAACAACTTTCTGATCTGTCACTGCTTGGAGAGAACCTGTGGCTTTTGAAATGACGAGGCCCTCCTGCCACTTACCTGCTTAACTTAAGCTTTTGCAAGTTTCTTAGGTGACTTTGACAGAAGTGTCTCTTCCATGCTTGCAATTTATACCAAGATTTTGAATAAAGGATTAACGAGCAATTACTGTTTTTTAAACATAAGTGTAATGTAGATGTTAATAAACCAAAGAGTAGAAGCTTTTGGAGATTACTGCAAGAAACATGGTGAACTATTAGAATTTACAACATTTGTCAGGCACATAACAAAACAACTCCTTATTGGTTATTAACGCTTGGGAAAAAGAACTGTAATGTCAAAGATGCTCACTATGTTGTTTTCCAGACTAAAACCAGAAGTATCTTTTTTGGCTGATTAAAACAGCTTTCTGAGGAGGAATTAAATCTAAAAGGAAGTTCAGAAGTGAAAGTTTCCCTGTGAATTAAAGCAACAAATACTTAATTAATATGGGAGGGATGCCAGAGGCAGTTATTTTAAAAATATACTTGAAAGCAAGCACAGGAATTCCCTGAAACAAAGCTTTTCTGTTGCCATTTTCTGGGAACATGTTGTCTTATTGGCCTATTTGGTAGGCTGGCATCACAGAGGCATCGTTCTCATTGTCATTTAATAGAAGCTTTATTTTATTTCATTCCAAATCACTTCCATGAATCTCTCATCACCTAAGCTTGGCATTAAAAAGAATTCAAAATCAAACAAGTTACTCAAGAAAAAATTGTCCTTTGACAGAACTGGGGCTTCCAGTGTATTTTGATTTTTCTGCAGATTGCATGAGGTGGAGAGAGGGGCTTTTGTGTATTGACAGCTAGTTTCTTATTAAAGAATCTGCACAATAGTTGATATAAAGGTTCAGGGCGAATCTGCACATTTAGTATATGTAGTGATTAATTCATTTACATTTGTGAATGCTGCAGAAGACAGAACGATGATAACAGAATAATGCCTTTGTAAAAGTCAGATTTTCTTATGTAATTTTTGCAAGCACAAGCAGACAAACAAAAAGTTCTGGCTCTTCATAGTGGTCATGCTACAGCAGTGCACAGAAATTGCCAATAGTTGCATTTACCTTTTACTCGTAAAGAGCTCATACGAAGTTAATAAATATCAGAAGTAAATTAGCTACTTTATTTTCCTTGCTTAACTACATGAATTAATCCTGGATTCAGTGAGAACTGTGGTTACTAGCAAATGAGAAATGCAGTAGTGTAAATAGGTAGTGATCTGTAACATTCTACATTTTTAAATTCAAAAGTAGAAAATAGAAAGGTTCATTAGTTCCCCTTTACTGAGTTTCTGATTGAGAAGCTATTGTGAAGAGGAACACTTGTTTTTCCTGTGAATTTCATTAGGTCTCATTTCTGTGTCATATAACAGCAGAGAGCACCCTAATGATTCTAACTGCATTTGACAGACACTGTTGGCAGGAGCACATAATGGCATCAGCAGAACCAGTCCTTACTCATTCTTTCACAGGGTCTTCTGTTGTGCTCATTCTTCACAGCACACTGATGAGAGGAACTGAGGCAGTTGTTCAGTTTTATAGATGGGTGACAGAAGCACAGGGGCACCAGGTGATAAGCCTAAAGTGTTTTGCAATGCTAAGCCCATGCTTCAGGTCTCTTGGTTCCACCCCTGCACTGGAGGTGCCAGTGCCTCTTCCCTGGTTTCATGGTGATGGATGCTATAGGAGCACAGAAACCATGTGCCATCAGACCTCTTCACGGATATGCACTTATCACAACGTCCTAGTTTGTCCTGGGATTGCAAAACATCTTTGATGCAAACCACTGATCAGAAATATTGTAGTGAAATAACATGGGTCAATATAGAAAAGTAGATTAGTCTGTCCAGCAGGGACTTTTCATAAGTATCTGTTTGTACTGTACTGCTCAGCACCAGTCATAACGTGAACATGCTGCTGCCTTTTTAGAGAGGGAAGGGTTGACTTGCAGTATTTTGGCTGCACAGCTTTCTGTTTGATGGTGCTCTGGCTTCATAGCATGTCTTTAATCCATGGGAAGGTAGGAGCCAGGGGCAAACAGCTGCTGGGAATGAGGAGCTATGACTTCAGCCCCCTCATGCCCAGGAGCTTCTGGAACCTATTTCCCAGCTGAATTGTTCTAACCATTGGACAGGGTGGCAGGACCACTGCTCAGCCAAAGAGGGTTGAGCAGATGTAGCTCTTGGTACCTTTTCAGTTGTGGAAAACCTCCCTGTTTGTCTTCAAACAGCAGGGAATCTTTGGCATCTGCACTTTTAAGGAAGAAAATTTCAGATCATATTGGAAAGCCTGTGTTTATGAATACAAGGAACTTTGTAATCTAACTGTAGTTTTAGGGGCTTCTGCTTTTTTCTTGTCTACTTAAGCCAACTACCTATTAAAGAAGGCAGTTAGAATGTGGTGTCTATTACAATAGTAATGATTTTGTTGTCTTCTAGGTAGATGTTCAATTATTATGAATTTGATTGTTAAACATCCTTTTTATTAAATACATAAGCTATAAATTAAACATATGCCAGTTTAAAATACACTGATAAAATTAATAAATTTTATTCAAAATAATGCAATATTTTAATATGACATATTTAGTATACAATTTTTCAAGAAAAATGCTATATACTTTTAATGTGATATGCTCATCCCTTGATCTTCAACATTCTTTTGAAAACAAACATTGATTAACATTTTCATTGATCTCTGTATCTGCACAGATGACAGAAGAGATATTCAGCTAGTGGGATCAGAATCTGACCTACAACAACCAGGTCAGTTGCTGTTAGCTTAAGAATTTAGTTTTCTTTTTTTCAGTTTTATAATGTTTGTGTAAGGTAGCTTGGAGCACAGAATCATATATTTAATTTTAATTAAACAAACAAATGTTCATACAGTTTTTGTTATGAATTTTAATTTCTGTAAACCAGGTGTAAATAGGATTCACAAGTTTGAATGACAGAGTTCTCTGATGAAATGTCTATAATCCTTTTACTTTGGAATATATTTGCATTGTTTGGATTACAATGTGTGAATACATATCATTATGAGACATCTCTGCTTCACTAACAGACACAATTATTTGGCTTTCTGTTCATGTGTATCATGTAATACTGGTAATGATTTTCAGTCTCTTATTCCTCATTACTGCACACTCCTTTTACTCCATATCTCAGTGTCAATGTTAGTGCAATGTGATTTGTTTAGTGTGAGGCGATTCAAAGGGAACTGAATAAACTTCAAATATATTCACATAAAACACATGGAACCTTTTCTTAGATTTATATGGCTGCTATTCATAACAGACATATCTAAAAATCACTGACTGGTACTGTGTTACTCGATTTTTTATTTATCCATTCTGGACTTAAGGATAGCTGCCTTTGATACATCTAATCCATCCATGGGTAGAACTAGAAAATTTTGATCAAGCTCATTTCCAACAATTTTGATGTCCACTAATATTTAGGATCAAGCTTGTGGATGCTCTCAACTAACTAAATCACATTCACTGCCCTTTCTTGTTCTGGCTACCTTTTGCAACTCTTCCTTAATGTAATTACTTCCTGTATTTAGGCAAAGTCACACGTTTTGTATTATGGCATCCGCAGATGTTGTCTTTCCTTTGGGAATGTAACAGTATTCTCCACCATTCTCTTTAGCTGCAGAGAGACACCTGAAAGACTCCAACTCTCACAGGGTATGAAGGCAAATGGAGGAAAAAAATCTGTCTTCTCCACCTTCTTCACATAGGCAGAAGTTACAAATACACATTTCTTTTCTGAAACCTCTGAGAAGGACCAAGAGCAAGTCTCACACAACAGAAGGCAAAACCGGTCTATATTCTGACTTTTCACCTTCACTGCTTCTTTATGCTTCTTTTGGAAAGAGGAGTGGGTGCTGGTCTGTTATTTCCCTTCCTCCACCTTTGTGGAGCAGCTACATGTCCTCCTCCAGAGCTCTTTGGAGACTTGGCCAGGTGAGTTTGTTGCAGCTTCTTCACCCCTTGCATAGAAATGATACTGAGAAAAGGGGGCAGGAGTCACAGGGGACACAAAATCCAAGAGGATGCCAAGTTCCCACAATCCAGATGGCAGGCAGTTTGTAAAAGTTCTAGGTGGCAGGAGAGGCACCAAGATGTCACCCAGTATGACTGCTCTTATGTGCAGACCCAAGAAAGCCACTCCTGATTATTAGCACGGTAACAACACTGAAAATTGGGCTACTGGTTAAGTTCCATACAGTCAGCTAAGAAGGGGGAAGAAAGACTTAGGCACCTTATTTTAGAAATGTAATTACCACTTACAGGTTAGTCAAGTATTGCATGTCTAGAATTAGAAAATATACGTTTGACAGTATTGCATAGCTATAGATTTATAGTTGAGTTCTTCAACATGAAAATTCTATATAATGCTTGCAAAATTATATTAGTAATTCGTTCAAATCAACTCAACAAAGCACAGCTGAGGCTGCGGAGCGGGAGTTCGCAAGCAAGATGTTGAGCGGTGTGTGGCCTTGTAGCAATCACCGGGGGATCGATCCCACATGTGACAGGCTGCCAGCCTTAGCAACAAACACTGATCACTGCCCTGCAAGTGCTCTGGCAGCCAGTTTCCTACCCAGCTCGCAGACCACCCATCCAGTCTGTTTCTTGCCAGTTTGCCCAGGAGGAAGCTGTGGGAATGAAGTGGTATAATGGGCTGACCTCCCTCTTCTTTCAGTAAAAAATAAAAAAGTAATGCCAGAGCCCCTGGCGATCGTGCTGTGCGTGCAGCGTGAAGGAAGAAGGGCTGTGTGGGGATTTCCCTCGGGGCAGTGGGTGCAACTACTGACAAATGCAGTAGTGTGCATATAATTTACATGTGATTCCTCATACCGTGCTGCCCTTATGTTCATTTTAGTGTGACATCTGAGCCATAGAGTTTTCTTTGCAGAAACATTCACAGAAAGTTAATTTTAATCGTGCAAATAAGTAGTGTTTCATAAACCTTTATTCTGAATTTGCACTTAAATGGATGATTAAATTGGCATCCAGTTAAGAAACAGAAAAACCAAGTGGCTTATGTAATTAATTGCTTTGAAAAATGTTATTCAAATTTTCTGTATTCAAGATCAATAAGGAAGAAGTTAAAATCATATGCACACAGCAAGTTAAAATAATTTCTACATTTGAGAAAATTAATATTATTTGGGTACATTTCATAATGTAAGAGGACTACTTAATTTTCTCTTCTGATTTTTTAAAGAGAGGGTGTATCATTAAACGCCATATAAAAGAAAAACAAACCACCCAAGATTTATTTTTTGTTTTTTAGCTGCAAAGGGCTATGAGTAGTATCCTTTTAAGTAATATGCTTGTGGTAGAGAACGATGAGCTCTTAGTCTTTTACTTAAAAACGTAATTTTACAGCCTTGGAGTGTATCGGAGTTTATCTGACCTTCACTGTAAAAGAAATGGTAAGAATGTATAACTTAGATTTTCCAGGTGATACAGATTCATTTTCATGAGTTCTATGAACTACATATCCCTAAACAGCAAGAAATATATTTACTGTCGAATGCATGCTTACAAGCACTCAGTTACTGATGAAGTTGCAATTAAGAATCTGACAGATGAGGGATTAATTCCCCAGAAACAGGATTTCTTCCTTCTTCTTGTTATGAACACATGCATATGGAGAAAACAGATCTGAATATGCCAGATGAATAAATTAAGAAGTCCAGGATGAAACAGAACAGCTGGAAATGTAACTGGTGATAACTAAAGGCTAATTAGCTTCAATGACCGATTTTCCACCTGGTTCTCTATTAGCCATATAGAAAGAGGAACTCGAGAAATTGCATGGTGTGCATTTTCATTCTGAAATTTGATATGAACTGCTGTTCTACCTACATGGTAATTGGAAAATGACTGTCTCTTATGGGTATAAATATTAATGTGACTGATTTGCAAAAATCCTTTCATTTCTTTCTGAGAACTGACTTCGTTTTATACATTCATTGTCTTACCAGAGATGTGAGTAGTTCTTAATTTAATAGATATTTAAAATGAAGAATCTACTTCTAAGAGTATTTTTGAATGCTAAAGCTCTTTCTCTGATACTCTTTGTCAGTTCTGACTAGTCTGGTATGGCCTGCTATAGCACTTTCTAATCAGCAGTTTCAGATTTTGTCCATAATCCCTGCAGCTTTTGACTATTGCTTAGAACATCATAGGCAATGAATAATGAAGTCTGTTTTTCCTGAAACAAGTCATTTAAGGAGTAGGAACGGGACACCAGATGCCCTGCATAAAACCTTTCACCTTATTACACTCATCTGTATTTATTACATAAAATAAAATAAAAACCATTGCCTTTTATACATATTTGTTTCCATATTTATCATCCTTTGGTCCTAAGAGATCCTTCAGTCTGTTTGTTATCACGTACGAAACTGGGTTCTGAGTCCTGTTTACAAAGCTTTTAAAGAGAACTGAGGCTATGCAAGTTTGGGATGAAATGTCCTCATATTACACTCAAAGTTCAGGAGGTGGACGTAAGGAATGAATGTCATCTTTCCTATCTTTAACTGCCCAGAATGGAGCTGCTGTACTTTTAGTGCAAAAAAAATAGGGTTAGTTCCTTTTCTTGAGTTTTTCTCTTTTTAGATGCTTCTGATGCCTGTCCTGTTGATAAAGATGTCTACCTGTGATTAGCCATGCAAGTGTGGAAGTTGAGCAAAATAAATAATAAAAATGGAAGATGTGATGATTCACCTTCTGTCTATACCTGTTTTTCTCCATTAACTATCAGAGGAGTCACTCAGAGAGTGGTCAGTCACTGGAACAGGCTCTCCAGGGAAGTGGTCATGGCACCAAGGCTGTCAGAGTACCAGGAGTGTCTGGATGACACCCTTAGTGGTATGAGTTAGTTTCAGGTAGTCCTGCAAGGAGCAGGTTGTTGGACTTGATGATCTTTATGTGTCCCTTTCAACTTGAGATGTTTTGTGATTCAAAGATTCTATGACTCTACATGACTAACTTAGGTTTAGGTGGTAACATTCAGAAATCTCAAAGTCAGGATGGGTGAACCCCACCATACATTCTCCAGGAAATCAGGGATATCTTTCTGTTTTGAGAACAGTGAGCAGAGGCATAAGGCTGAGGTATTTCCTTCCAGTCTTGCATTGGATGCTTGCTTTTGGCTTTAATGAAATACTGAAGTTTTACTTCTTACTGAAGTAGAGCCTTCAGTTTTTACAAAATCAGTATGTTCCTAAGCGTTGTCTTGCCCATGGGAAAGTAGAAAATCCATTTGCTGAGAACCTTATAATTTACAGAGTGATTGTCTTTCCTTTGTACAAGTGGTTTCACTATAACTCATGTCACAGATATTTAATTATTTTTCTGCATTCTTTTTTAAAGGAAACTGCCCTTAAGAACCAATATCTAATGATCTCCTTAAGCTAAAATGTCACTCTTATTCCGCTATAGCAACTGTTTGTACTTTGAGATCATGGGTAGGCAAGGGAAAATTTTGACATGGGAATTCATGATACTTATATGATCAAAGACACCTTCATCTACAAGACAAGTCAAAGGATCAATATAATTTTCATTACTTGCCACAACAAAGGCTTTTAAAAATAATGAAGTAGAGTTGTCTTTTTTAAAAGGAAAAAAAACCCCAAGGCCCTGTAATTGTCAAAGTTATGGTATTCTGTTGCTTATTAATGAGACTTCTGTAGAACAAGTTCTTGCCAGGGTTATTTTCAATCTTGATGTTCCAATTAAATTTTAATTTTATTACAGTAAAAGATGAAAAATTGACTATAACAGTCAAAATATAATTTCTGCAATGCTATCAATGCAGCAAATACATTTACTCTAATGCCCATAAGAGATGCTACAAGATTTGGAAAAATAGCATGTAAACTATTAACAAATATTGCTGTAGTAGGAAGAGATGTGCTGCCAAACCCTGCAGTAATGATAATAACAACCTCTGACTGTATTTCTGAGAAATGCAGCTAATTAAAAGGTTGTTTGACAGAAAGTATGGGGATCAAGACCTGTCATTGCTCCGACAGAAAATGTATGCGATTCATTTTATATAATTCTTGATCAAAAAAGCATGGAAACTTTGATATCTGAAATAACTCAAACCCTGAAAACTTTGTACTTTTGTGAGATGCTTTTATTTTGAAAACTGGTTAGGAACCACCTAATTATGGTAAAACAATTTTGAAAATAATTGAATGGTCTGCAGTTTAGGCATTAAAATAACTAGCCAAGGATTTTTTGTTTTCTTTTATGCTCACCTCTTTGCTGATAGGAAGCAGTGTGATCTGAGAGATAAAAGGGAAATGCAAAGTAACACTAAAATTAGCAGTCAGTTTTACAATGTGGGAATAAAAGGTGTCAAGAAATATTCCTTCACTGATCTCCAGTGTGTCAGAGTAAAAGAAAGAAAGAATAGGTGGTCCTGCCAGATCTGTTGTCCTAAATGTTTAAATTTTGTGATTGATTTTATTGATATGGATTTGTATGTGCAAGTGACGTGCTTCTTTCTTTAACTCCTGATCATGAGGTGAAAATGTCAACGAGTTCCTTGCTCAGGTGATCTATGTGCATGCTGGAGTGGGGGTTTCTGTGGAAAGCCATAGTTATTGCTAGGAGATGCCTTCTTTGGCTTCAGACTTTGAGGAACAAGGAGTCCCTGTATGTTCTTCAGTTTTCAAGACCTCGTGACATCCATCACTGGGGCGGCATAGCAGCAAACTGATGAGGGAACTAATTAATGAAAATAAAACTTCAAAAAGCAGGGCAAAGCTACAACTCTGAGACGTATGAGTCGTACTTTTCAAAAAGTTGTAACTGCAGGAAACCTTCAGAGTATGGTGGGGGCCAGGGCTCCCCCGGGGTGGCAGGGCAGGGCCTGGCAGCTCTCCCGCAGCACAAGCCAGAGCACCGCACACCTCAGAGGGGAATGGACGCACGGCCCCGGGACTGTGGGTGGGTGGGAAGTGGCTGTGGGGGTCCTGGCAGGTCCTGGTGGTACCCTCAGGTTCCCTGTCACCTTAATGAAACCCCAGCAAAAAGTAAGCAATTGGCCACAAAGAGCAGCAGTTTTTGGTGGTGTTTGGTAAGTTGTTTTTATTTTACGTCATGTTTCTTTTTTAAAATCACGCGGTGTTTTTAACAGGGTGTTGCTGAAGGTGTAGCATCTATTGGTGAGTGTGCAGGCGAAAAACAAAGGCAGAAGGAGTGCTGCTAATGGGGTTCTCCATTAATTAGGTCTGTTACTTTCAACACTGGAAAAACAGCGCTGTGTGTCAGTGGGGAGAAGGAGCAGGGGAATGCCTGGCACCCCATCGTGCTGGTGCAGCTGGTGCAGGGATGGAGGCCTGGAAATCATGAGGCGGCAGCATGGTTGGGTCTGTCTGCAAAGCCCAGTGACCAGAGGAGCCCTCAGGGAGCAAGAGGAAAACTATGGTCTTTGGCTGCTTCCTGCAGGGCTGCTTTTCATGACTTCGAACGATTCTAAGTTGTGTGTAACAGGTTTCAGGAAGAACTTTCTAGCACTTAGGTGTTCAGATGTATTTTGCAGTATGAGAATATGTGAGAAAGATGGTATGCGTTGCAGGGTAAAATTTCTGTAAAATAATGAGCTATTTTGTGAACAATCCCAGTGCAGTTATTCTGACTTCTGTTGTTCAGGTAGAATATTTATTGTACAAGCAGCAAACGCATCACATATGTTTGTGAATATATCTATGATGAGTGACAGATTCAAAACCCACTTCTGATTCAAAAGATCAACACTACACTGGGTAGTGAACATTGTGTGTTCTGCTCCTAAAGTTCTCTGGCATGCAGTAGTATGTAAATGTATGTACAGTGATATATGAACAAGAATAAATACAATTGCTTGTATTCAGAACCAGTCGATCTCTCCTTTGTCCATATAGCTGAGGCTATAAAAGCAAGACAATTTGTGGATAACATGTGAATGCCATTTATTTCTTAAGCTAAATGCAGTTGTGTTTCACTGGCTGCATGTTTTGCTGTCTCTTGACTCTCTTTGTACTTTTCATGCAGACACTGGGAACAGCCAGGCAAGAAGTTGTGTGTTTGAAATACACAGATCTGTATTCTCTCTATACTCAGTAAGGCATTTGTGCTTCTGCCTGAATGGGATGCTCAATTTGAGAGACAGGTGGAGACTAAATGGGATTGAAGAGACTTAGGAGTGTTTAATATATATCTACAGCTATTTGCTTGGCAAAGATGATGACGTTCAATTGCATGCTAATTCCTTTGCAAAGCCAATAAAAGAGCAGGGTTTTTTTCTTACAGAAATTGACTTAGAAGTATAACAGTGTAGACTGTTGTTGTGGGTTTTGCTTTCTTTTATTTTCTTTTTTTTAAAAACTGATACCACATAAAACCTAAGTTACTGTGACCTTATTCTTCCCCACAGTTAAAGGCAAGAGTAGAGAATTTTAAGGACAAGAGGTGAAGGATTACTCAGGAGGGTGCCAGTACTGCCATTTGAGAGTATGATTTGATGAAGAATAGAGTAAAGCAGAAGAAGATGGGCAGTGGTGAGTAGTATTTTCTGTACTGAAAAAAGGGAGAATTTCCTTGGTGAAGTAAAAATGTCCTGAGAGATGACATCAGCTTGTGAAAAATATGTGCCCTCTGTAACTAAGATGGGTTGAAACATGATTTGTCTTTGACTGTAAAGAATTTAGAGAAAAGAAAAAAAATTAGAATAAATTGATTTAGAGAAACTTTAAAGAATTAACCACAAATTGGTCATATTTCAAGCTCATGAGAAAATTCAGGCTTCTCTGAAACTGACTGAACAACTTCTCTTGAATATAATGCAAACAAAGGTTTTTTCAATTTTGTTTAAGAAAAGGATGTCTTTTGCTTCTGGACTCAGTAGACAGAACAAAAGAAAGCACAATTACGAGATGAAATTTGTATCTTCTGCAATGATAAACAGACCAGGACAAATTAATCTTCGACTTGGGTTAAGAAATGTGATTAGACATAATTTTGTTGAAATTCTGCTGCTTTGCCAGGGACAAGTTTTAGCAAACCCCTGAGGAATAATAAAAATTACAATGTGCAGCTATTGCAGGCAGGGATTGAGGGTGCTCTTGCACAGATATGGTGTGCATTAATGATAAGCCATAATGCTTCAGAAGTGACAGTAGACAATGATTCTAATTTACTTTTGTCTCAATTAACTTATATTTTGACATTCTGCTTAATCAAACTGAGTTTTATTTAGCTTCTATCTACTGACAACTGACCTGCTTTTTCCTCTCCTGTTTCCCCATAAAAGCAGATGGCTTAATGCACAGAAGCTCATGGCCAGCAAAGCTGAATTAGCTTTGTCTATTAAACATTTTCAGAGAAAAGTACCTGACTTGTCAGTTACTGCTTAGTATATCAAAGACAAAGAAGTTGTACGCTTTCTAAATAAGGAATTCAACAATACCTGCAGCCCTCCCATTATAACTGTGCATATGGTCTCATATAAATGCATACTCTGAACCCAGCAACTGCGATGTCAATACCTTGATTCCATTAAGAAAGATGAGAGATGATCAGGGTCGGAACAAATGAGGCAATTATGGTCTAAAATGCATTGTCTAGCAAATAACCACGTGCTTGCCTGTAAGTTCTTCAAGACAAGGATTGTCTCTTTGTTCCTGTACAGTGTCTAGCACAAAGGGAATCTGTGCCGTGACCAAATCTCTGAATGCCACTGCAATAGAAATAATTATAAACCACACTGAGGAGAATTATTTGTGTTTTGGAAAAGGCTATCAGTTAATTGTTCACCTAAATGTATTTAAAATTCCCTTCGCTGTTCTTTGTCATTTTTCTAATAATGTCAAGGTAAGTTTGCAAAGGCTGCGTGTGAAACTGCTTGTAAGCGATCACTGAGAATAAGAGTATTTCTTTTAATACACCCAAAATGCAAGCAGTTATTTGATGCTGGAAGCTGGACAGTTTGCTTGATTTAGTGCAGTGATTCATTACCACTGTCTTAACAAGACCGGGTCTCCTACTATCCAAGATAATTTCAGTATTTGAATAACTGGCTTTATTACTCTTGGTTTTGCTAGTTTTCATTTTTTGGTTGATTGTTTTCTTTTCTTTTCTTTTCTTTTCTTTTCTTTTCTTTTCTTTTCTTTTCTTTTCTTTTCTTTTCTTTTCTTTTCTTTTCTTTTCTTTTCTGTTTTGGTTTTAAATTAATGGTACAAAATATTTGATGTTCAGCTCAAATATAATGATTAGAAAATATAATGACTGATACATTAGCTTTTGCAGCTTTTCAATCAGTAGACATTTCTCAGCCTGCCTGGCTGAAATCACTTTCAGCTAATTGAAGATTTTCTCACTCCATTTAGCTGTTAAACCCTGGCATATGGGCATAGGGGTCTTCCTATTCAAACTGATCCTCAGAGGAAGCTAGCAGTGAAAATAATACTGAGACAAAAAGAAAATCAAGTTCAAATAAGGTGAAGACAACTCAATGCTCAAATTGGAAATGCTGGAACTGTCCTCCACATGCCAGAAGAAGAGGGTTTGATGGAAACAAAGAGTGAGCTTTTCCACTCTACCTGGTGATGTGCTGGGAAGCAGCACTCCTCTGAGGCAAAGAACAGCATAGCCATGTAAGAATAGCTGATTGCCAAACTACAGTTGGTAGTATGCTGCTACTCAACAGCTGCTGGAATACTGTTTTGGACAGCAATTAAACATGGTACTAATAATAGCCTGGAGTTTCTTTTGAGGGTGTTTTTTTTGGTGTATTTTTCGTTGGTGTTCTTTTTCCTCTAATTTAGAGAAGTTAGGGAAGTTAAAATCACATGGACATCCCTAGGAAGATCTCATATGTCAACTGCATTGTTTCTGGCCAAAGGAAATCCTTGTACCTCCAGCTTCTTAGCCACCTGGTACTGACTTAGATAAGGCTTCTTCTGAAAAGGAATACCCATCATACATTTGCAGAGTTTTCCTATTAACTAATTTACCAAACTGCTCTATTTGTTTATGGATAATGGCAGTATACCCCGCTCCAGCAGAACTGCAAGATTTGCATTTCAGTTCTGCTTTTGCTGCCTCTTACAGTGACTTTGTTGTGCTTCAGAGAGCTTGTGCCTCATTGTTTTTCCCTGGTAACAGCAGTAACTTCCTCACTAATTTGAAATTAGTTTAGGTCTGGGGTGATGTTTTCAGTCTATCAGATCTGGAATTGTATCACTGCTTAGGAGGAGAATTGAGAATTTCAGTGATTTTAGTGCTTGTTTGTTTCTGTGCTGTAGTTAAATAAAAAAAATTTTAAAAAGATGTGATGCGAATTGAAAAATTATTTCAGAGGCAACTGAAACCTGGCTTGATCAGTCTTATTCTTGTATTTTTTTCTACTGTATTTATGTGCCTAATTCAGGGATGGCAGAACTGTGCTTTCAGTAGACACAGAGGCTGCAGGAAAGGAGGTTGCCTGCATTAGTAACCCCATTATTGGACTGAATTTCATTAGCTTGTATTGTGAATCCTGAATAGAACTGAATATATTTTCAGGTTTTCCTTATCTTTTGAAGAAGATTTGTACCTTGGTGAAATACTCAGTTTTAGTTTGCTTCAGATATAAGATTTTAAAATAAATTGCTGTAAAGATAAATAATAAAGATATTGAAATAGTATTGGTGACGTAAATGTGTCCTATTCAAGAATAAGATTTATTATGCCAGGGTTGGGTTGTTTTGAATGAAATCACACTTTAATTAAATATTTTCTGCTAGTTCAAAGTAGAAATCCTGAGTGTACCATCTGTTACAATATCTGTATATAAAAATTGCACTCACTAATTACACTGTGCCAGTTGGGTGGGGGATGGCATCAGAACTGAATCAGGTTTAATAAATTCAGAAAAATGTATGCATTTAAGACAAGAACAGCTTCAGTATAAGAAAATAGAAACCAGTATGAATAATAACACAGTTGTTTAACCCCTGTGAAAGGCTGTTTTTTTAATATTGTCTAAACGGTATCTTTTCAGCAAGCTTGATAATACAAGTCCCCAGAGAAGACTGACAGAGTGGGATGTCTCCTGGCTTCTGTAGTGGTTTGTGGTGAACAATTTAGGAATGAATATTCATAATGTTTTTGTTACCTCCTGGCATATTTTGTTACACTGTCCATATAAATCCCAAAATTGGGTTAATCATCTGAAAGGGGTTTAATTATCTGAAAGTTAATTAAGAGCTCTCTAGTCATGCATGCACTGTATGTTTTCACTGGACTTAATTTACTGATAGAAACAGGCCTCTTAGGATAATTATTAGATTCTGTAAGGAAAACAATTATAAGTAACGTTTTCCTGATGCAAAAGACTCATGAAATTATACTGCACTGTGTAACTTCACAGCTCAGGTAACTGTTTTGCTTGGAGAGAAAGAGAAGCATATGGTGCATATTTGGCAGCAGATGTGTCGGTGACACAAAGAGTTTATCAATAAAAGTGTAGGCTGCTAGGAAAACTAGGTACGTCAAAGGGCAGTAGGGAATGGATAAAGTGTGATAGGAAATGGCTTCGAGGATTTAAGCGATGCCCAAAATTTGAACTAGTAGCCTTAAATACATAATAGGAAAGAAAAAAAAGCCTTACAGGAAGTTCCCTAGTTTCTGTGGTAAAATACACTTCAGTCTGGGGAAAGATGACTGAGGAGTTGTGTTAGTGATGTTAGGGTGGTAGAAAAGACACAATCCAGATGCTGGGCTTGGAGTTCCCTTCCTCTGAGTCAGCAACACAGCTCAGGAGTCTGTTGTGCCAAAACAAGGTTGCATGGTTACTATTTGATGCCTCATTTCTCAACTTTAAATTTTCTCTCTTTGCAATATTCCTGCCCTTTAAAACAGGAACTCACACATCCAGAGGGAGTGCATGGATGCCTTTTTTTTGTTGTTGTTAATTTGTCCTTCAGAAGTGTATTCTATTGAGTCATCATTGCGGTTTAAGCTTTGATACTGCCAACATTTGAAGCACAGACCTCCATATCCAGAGCTTGTGGAGTAAATGATACTGGTAGTATGTTGCTACCTCTTGTTGAACAGCTTTTAAAACACGTGATGCTTATTAACGTATGAAACAGTTACGGGTAGGGAAATCTAATATCAGCTCTAAGTCCTATAATTTGGAGACTTCTGATTGTTACAAATGTTTCCACCTTAAACTTTTCCCTTTTTTTTGTTTCCTTCTTAAATCTTGCCATTCTGGGCAAATACCCCCTTTTCTTCTTTGGCTGTTTGACTCCCTCTGCCACCTTCACCCAGTTGCTTTTATTCTATTCCTGTAATTCTCCTCACTTTCCTCATCACTCTATGCTCAAATCGAGTTGATCAATAAAGAGAGTTGTAAGAATACAGGAGAGAGTGTCTTCACTTCTGTACAATCACAAAATCCTGTGCCTGGGGCCAGACAATCCACTAAACCCGAATTTCAAGTCTGTGTCACAAAGAAAGAGCTGCTAGATATTCTTAACGAGAGCTCTTGAGAAGACTGTAACATTTTCCACGGTCTCAGTTTGAAAAAAAATGGTGAACTGTTTTTGGTGGAAACATCACACCAAAAATTCAGCTGAAGACAGGCCTCCTGTGCAGGGCCTCTCTGCCTCAGCAGCTGACATCTGGCAAGCACTGAAGCCCTGGAAACAGCCTCCCAGGACAGGCAGTATCACAGACATCAGTTCTGGCTGCCAGCTTCGTTGCTCTTGCCTGTGGTAAAAAGTGTTTTTTCCGCCACTCCAGCGGGTGCAGTCAAGTGGAGGGAACTTATGTAGGGTAAAGGGTATTCATGTGAGAACTTCTCTGGCCTTTGCTACTCGTATTGATGTGTCTCAGAGCAGGGTTCGTCAGAGAAATCCAAGCACTGCTGGAAAGTGTGCAGCCCTCTATGAGCAAAAATAATTTTATGGGTCATTATTTTGTTTTATGAGAGGCTAAGACAAAAAGAGGCATTGCTAGGCACCTGGTTTAAACAACTTTGAAATCTAATCTCGCTTAACCTTAACTCTCACAGGCCTTAATTCGAGCCAAATTGTTCCACTTCACTATGTTGACTATTCCCTGTGGTGCAACACAGTTTGCAAAAGACACTGATCACGTGAGTGTAGCACTTCGAAGCAGTTATGACCTGTATTGAAAATTATTGAAATTTAACTAATTATCCAGTGAAAATTCAAAAGCAGAAAGCTCCTCCTCCAGCTCTACATTCCCTTCCTTCCTAGTGAACAGCTAGGTGTGTGAATCAATAGAAGATTTGCTACTGACTTCTGCAAATCTGGAGAATAATCATGAGTATTTACTGCCTTCTACCTCTTTCCATTTGGCTGATAAATTATATTTTGCAGTAATTCTTCGATAAGGCAATGAAAACTTTGGTTTCCCTTTCCCTTCAAGTGCCCTGGGAAGTTCTTCTGTGTAGCTATTACATATCTTGGCATTTGTGGGGTTGATGCTGATGCCTTTTCTGAATTTCAAAGCAGGTGTCAAAACTTAAGGTTGGCTTTTTTCTTCTCATTGCAAGTGGAGTGAAAGCCAGGTGACATTTTCACTCACTTTCTTAGAGTCTAACATTGCATGTTTTTCTTTCTTATACTTTTGTGCATGATATAAAAGTAATTTAGAAATTGTCAGGTGGAAAAAATAATTGCACCGGAGATTTTTCTTGCAAATAAGATTGGGATAATTTTCTTTGAATTCTCCTGGCGTATCATGGGCAGTGACTACACAGTACATTAACTGGAGTCAAATGGAAGATTTTTCCCCATAAATACTTGGAAAACAAACTATTATTTTCATCTGCCTGGTCACAACTCCTTTGCTGTCAATGTTTATATAGATAGGAAGATTTAAACCTTTTGGGCAGATCATAAACAATTTTCAGATCATGTGTTCAGCTGTGGTTTTTACCATTTGAATCTGCATTTGAAACCTTAGGGAAAAACATTGTACTGTTTTGGCACTGAAGTCTCAATAACAAGTTACTGAAAGATATTCTATCAGTTTACTACAGATATAGAAGCAGATTTATAAGTATAGAAGCAGATTTAAAAGTAATCTTAATTATGACTACCTTTAGAAAAAAAATCCTTTTGTAAATATTTTTAAAGGGGAAAAAAAAGACGGAAGTTCAGAGAAATAATGTTCATTTTTACCTGACTAAAATCTGATGGTCCTTTCCTCAAGGGTTTTAAGCACCTAACACAGAATAATGTGTGCTGGTAGAAGCTGTTACTCTTTTGTGAAAGAAAGCAGACACATTCCCTACAGGCACAGATACCCACAGGCACTAAGCATCTCCAAACCAGTTGATGCTTGACTGTTTAAAAATATATTTTGTTTGCTCCCATGCTGCTCCAGAAGAATTTTCAGTGCCACTGAGTGGTGCTAGTTCATGCACACATTTCTGGTTGCATTAATGGGTTTTCCCTCCACGCAGTTTTTGTGTAATCTACAGGTGTTGCCCTGAATGGAGGTTTTGTATCTCCTACAGCTGCTATATTGCATATCACAGAGGTGTGCTGCAGTACTAGAGATTTCTCATCCAATCTCTTGCATCCTGGCTAATTTGAAATACCAAACTGGCATGCAATAATGGTCTTAAGTTACACTAATTTACAATTGGTTGAACAAAATTAGTTTAGATTAAGAGATACCTCATTCAGAGCTTTTGTTTTTTAAAACCTTTCTGCAAACTATTCTGCCACATTTTCTGCTCAATGTCAGGCTTCACACAGGCACGGGGATGAGCAGAGGAGTGTTGAGCTCCCCTCCAGAGCCAGCACACCCCTGGCACACAGGGTCAGGGTGATAGGGGTGGGAGCAGGGGCCCAGCTGCCTGCTGACCCCACTCCCTCGAAGCCAGGAGCTGCATCCTCCTTATCCTGACCTCGGGAGGGAACTTGACAGGTCTCCACGCTGGGTGGCTCAGCGAAAAGGCAGCACATTCCTCATCCTCCTCCAGGGAGGAGCTGGGCATGCCGTGTCATAGGACATTCAGGAAAACTGCTTGTCTTTTAAAAGCTGGATCTAGCTATATATTGGCTTGGAAAATACACCCAGTGCTGCAAAGCACTTGGTGATTGATTTAACACATTATTGGTGGTGGACTGCCTGCTCAGCTTGTTACGTGAATGTTCTCCTGCATGCAGGGCCCATCAAGGTCAGTCAAGGTCAAACGAGCCGTTTGATGTGAGTGGATGTGACCAGAGCTCATATGACATTTGTTACTGCCCCTTCTCTGCTCGCTCCGAAACGTGGCAAAGCAGATCATGCTTGCAAAAGGAAAATCCATTGCAGGAATGGGAGCAGGCAGCATTACCTAGACACACCACACCTGTTGTTAGTGAAGAAACCTGTGGGGCTTAATGTGAAGTGCCACAATCGCTTGCCTGTAGGGATTTTGATTTTATAAAAAAGAGCATATTAAGAGGGGTGGTGGTGTTCTTTCCACAGCATGTGCACCTTGTACACCACAGACATAAATACAAATACAAGCTGGTAAAGGCTGGAGCAAAAGATACAGAAATTCACAGGCTTAATCTCGTTATCATTTTAAAGCAACCTGCTTGTTTTGTATGGAGAATGCACTCTAAATACCATCCTTTAAACTTTAAACTAAACACTTTTCTATCTCCCTTCTTGTGACTAAAGTACTTTTCATATAAGAAAAGCTCACAAGAGTGTAAAATTCAACATCTTTAAAGGCTGATAAAGCAAGTGCATGCTTGCTTGGTTCTGGTGCCTGTCAAATCAGCTTCACTATTACTGTAGAAATAGATTAGCACTGCTACAGTGACTCTAATTCTTTCAGCTCATTGGTAGATTTTTAGGTGTGCTGTGTATAAAAAAATTAGCTCCTCACTGCAATAAGAGATCTGAACCTGGGATCATTAGATCAGATAAGACTGACATCCCATCTTACTGTAAGCCAGCACTCCCTTGGAAGAAGACTGTACCTTGCAACAGAGCTTCCCATCACCTCTCTTCCCAGCCTTAGAGGTATGGATCTCCTATCCCAGGATGTGATGATATACATTATTCAGATTGCCAAATTAAGATTGTAGGAATTAAATGAAACAAGAAATAAGCATCAGAATTAACTCACATAGCTAATTGATAAAAAAGCCCCAGAGATCTCTGGTGAAAAATATGGAAAAATAGGTAAGAAAAGCCAGAGTTTGATGTCTCACACTAAGTGAGGAGTGAAAAATGCCTTGAGAAATTAGCTGGGGAACTAAAATTCACAACTTTAGTGTATGCTAAAAATCATGGACTCAGTAGAAAAACTAATTGGTTTTGTTTGCTCCATTCCATATCCTCTATTAAGAGCTCACTGTTCTGTAAGCAGTAATTACTGATTTCTGTTTCCACAGAGTATAAAATATTATCACTATGTTTCTGCTAACATTCTCTTCAGCTCCCTTGGTACCAACTGTCCTTTTCCTTGAAAAGTACTGATTCAATTACACTAAAGTCAGTGCAATGATTCATGCTCTTGGTTTTGCTTGGAGATTTAGAACTGACAAAAGGCTTGTGTGCTTGAGAGTTACTAAGCTTTTTCAGCTTTATCAATCAGAATTGCCTTTATAAATGGTCTTGTTTATATCCTTGGACCATTGCAAACTACAACAACATTGGATTACAAATACAAAGCATCATTGGTTCAAAAAACTGGTGTATGCCAACTGAAATTACTGAGAACACACTTTTGCTCTGAGTCTTGTTTCAGTAGCTTTGTTTCTAGTTAAACACCAGGAAGTAGCTTGTATGTAGACCTGATATGGCAGCTGGGAGGTTGCAGAGCAGAGAGCACCAAGTCTGGCTTGTGGTGAATTAGCTTTAATTATTCAAACTCATGAGTGGCTTAACAAAAACCAGTCATTGCTTTCTCCCTTCCTCCTTCTGCCCTCCCTTGGCTTTGCTGGTTCCATTGTTTATTGGCATCTGTTAGAGTCCAGTCTGCCTGTGACTGGTACAGATAAGCTGGGCTGCTGGATCACAAGCAGGGAGCCATAGATAGGGGGTGAAGAACAGCTCTGCCATTGTCCCTCTACTAGAAATTAATTATAGTGATATCAAAGAATAAAAACTGTTCATCAGTTTTAATGGTCAGTGATTTATGGGATAGCTTTAATCTAGAGAAGGTTCAGCAATTACAGTGAAATTATAATTTCTGATTGAGATCATCTGTATTTATAATTCTAAACCTTGTGTAAGGTTTGTCTAGTCTTTAATGGTAAAGAAATGCGGTGTCAATGTCAAAATTATTAAAATTGCAAAAATAAAGTGGCAGACTAGCTAAGATCCTATACTGTATTCAATGAGCCTTTCCCTGAACTGCAGAAGCTGTGTTTCGAAGTATCAGATTATTTTCATCCTTCCTCCATTAAATCTCCAAGATATGTTCCATATTCTTAGGTTATTTTCTTAATTTTCACTATGTGGGATAAAAATCAACATTAATTTGCATAGTGCCAAGTTAAAGCCTGGAGATAAAAATCCTGCTGTGATTCTTCAGTTAGCACAAGTGTAAAGCTGAGAGGTGCTGTTCATAACTCGGTGTTTATTGGTCTGATGGCAACATCTCTACCAGTGAATGGAATGGGACAAGACTTCCTGTCTGCAGGGGAATAGTGTGGCTCAGCTTGTGTTCCTGCAGCTAAGCCCTCCAGCCCCCTTCCCAAGCCTGGACACCTCCATCCACAGTGCTTATCAGGCATTATTTGCTGTCTCCACTTGATGTGGGGAAAGTTGGAGCTGGTTTAGGCCAGAATTGCAGCCCTTAACTTGCTGGTGCTGTGCAGGCCAGTGCAGTTTGGAAGGTGTGTTAAACAGAGGGTTAAAATGTAAGCTTCTTGCGTAGAAGGGGAGGAAGAAGAAAACGATAAATGTAAATATTTTAGATTATTTTTGGAATGGGGAAAATACTATCATGTTAATGCATTCATCTAGTCTAATAATAAATGCCAGCATTTTAATTTATTTTCAGATGCAGCAAAGCAAATGTCAGTGTAGTGAACAGCTACACGCTATCAAATGTTATTCACTAAGACATAGTTTAATTCTTGATGACTTTTTCAGTTGGAAGTTAGAGAACAGGTAATGTAATTGTTTTGCAAAAATCCACTTATTGGGACTTTTTTCATTTTTTCTTCCTTTTCTAAAAAACACCCCAAACCCCCAAGTCATCCTGCATAAATGGATAGTCTAAAGTAGTTGAACGACTGACCTAAGCTCGCACAATGAAGATATCGTTATTACAAATGGCCTAGATAATTTGGCATTTTTATTTGTTGAGGATCTGACCTAACACAAATTGTATCTTAGATCTAGACAAACTAGGGTGCAGTTGCTGGAACTTCAAGTGTGTGACATTTGTCTAATCCATGATGAAAATGTCAGTAACTGATCTCAGCAATATTGTTTTACCCATTGTGTGCTGACTTCAGCATTCCTATATGGGACCTATTCAGGCACTGATGCTTACAGATTGTATCTCATTGATTTTCAAGCCCCCTATTCTTCAGAAAAGTGTTCTTAAAATGTGAAATAATCTTTCTGGATCAGTATTAAATAATCTGATTTCTTCTGTCTTCTAAAGCAAACCTTGACAAAGAGAAAAATCAGTCACTGGCAGCAGATGGGATGATATGTCTGATATATCTCTGCTTTCCCTTTTTTCTGTGATTAAGTTGTACGTAGACCTCTTGAATATACAGTTTTCCATATAAAAAGCTGCTATTAAGGCCATGAAGGGATTTTCAGGGATTAACAAGTTGCTGCCTGCAGCTTTCTGCATTATTTAATACACTGTCCCTATTTCCATACATTGACTAGTTTCATTTGTCTCTTTCCAGAGTTTCTCTATGAAAGCCTTTAGTACTCCCGACTTGGTAAGAAGAGTCATTTTTTTCCCATGTGATACTTATCCTATTGATTTTAACAGAAATGCACTTCTACTGAGCTTGCAGATCTGCAAAATGTGTCTCAAGAGCAGTGAATTTTCTCAGTCTTGGCATCTTCATTCTCAAGAGCCTTTTCAAAATGTAAATTAGAGACCAAGCCTACAGAATCAGAAATTTTAGAGCACATGCTAATTGCAGAAATCTGAGATGGTTGCTCTGAATGGTAGGTTGTCAGTCAGGCTTGCATTAATGTGAGCTCTGAGGATTTGTATTGCTAGCTTAGAGTAACTCAAGAGGAACCACAAATCTTTTCTCTCCCAGGGATGGCAGAGCTAACTCCCAACTCTATCCACTTGCCCCTGAAGCTCTTTTAATTATTGTGATCTTGTTAGCATAATTCAACAACTTTAAAAATTAATTCAATGCAGAGCAGTTAGAAACTGAAATGGTATTTCTCACACTGCAAAATTACGGTGTTACGCAGAGATCTAAATTACTGGGAAGCTACAGGGGAATCCAAGTGTTTTTAGACTTTTTAGGATTACAGGATTTTTTAATCAATAATTTCTCACAGAAACAAATTGAAAAACTAACCAACACCTCAAAATCCTGCAGCTGGTGTTTGCTTTTAAGCTGTAGGGTTATAAATAAATATATTTACATGAAGGTGTGGGAGATGTTTCCTGAGCAATTAATAACTCTTCAATTAAAGAAAGTTCATCTTTTAGATAGATTAAATATGTACAGAGCATTGCATTTGAAACAGTCATTTTTTGGAGTTCACTGGAAGGGAAAACATGGTCTGATAGAAAGAGTATAGTTGAGAGATGTGGTGCTGTAGTCAGTGCTTCCAACAGGCATGGAAATCACTCAGCAGAGGTCATTGTATTTCTGTCCTACAGTGTGGTTAGGAAACCCGGGATGTCATGTCTTTACAGCGACAGGAGTGTCTGAAGGATTCTTTGTCTGTCCTGCAGGTGGAAGCAGCAGGAGCCGTGATGCTGCAGGGCTGGCTCTTGCTGAGGCAGTCCAGCATTTTCACGGACCAGTTCACACACCAAACTCACACCCTTGCTTGCAAGTTTTCAAGGCTGACTTGTTGGTCTTGAATATATTGCTTTATTATCATGACAAGGAGGTTTCAAGAACCATGTATTGATATAAAGACAAACAAGGTATTCTTACCAGCTGATGGCAGAGTGGAGAGCTGTAGTGCAGCTGGTTTGCCTTTGCAAAGACATGGAGGTGGGAAAATTTCTGGGAAAGTTACAATAGTGGGCAACAGCAGGGGAAATGCAGGGCCTGATTCAGAGCAGGCTACAGACTTCCAAAATGCTCTCAGCATCCTTGCCATGGTCTTTGAAGAATTACAAAACTAGGAACAAGATAAATCAGTCTGATTTAAATCTTGCAGGGAATGGATTAAGCGGGTTTGGGAATTCTGGTCTCTGTCTCTGCAGGATCATAATAAAGCTTTCTACTAAATTTCTTTCTTAAGCCTGCCTCTTGTAATGGAGACAAAGAACACAGTGGCTGGTAGCACAACAGACATCATATATGTGTAATGATGACTTAAACAAGCTCTAGGAAACAGTATAAAACATCTACTGATGGAGGGAAGAAGTGGATGTCTCTCACATCCAGCAGATGTACTAAATAGTTTCACTGTGTTGTGCCAGAAACAAATGTACCAGGAATGTCTTCACAGAATTTGGTTCTGTGGCAGGAATTCTTTCACCAGCTCAGTAAGTTTCTCTGTGTAAGACTGCAGAGTAAGGTCTTCCAAAACTAATTTGGCCAAACTGTAAGCCATATGAGTTTTGTCTTTATTGTGTCTTGACCTGCCTGAAACTTCTGAGTACCAGCATGTGATTTACCTTCATTACAGCAGTGGTGCATATGAGATTTTGTGCCCTGGAGTGAGAGCTGGGAAAGGTACTAATGTGTGTGCAATTGCACAGTACAGGAGAGAGAGATCTAGAGATGCCTGCTATCCACAGTCGGTGAGAGCAAATGTCAGAGAGTATCAGAGAATCTTTAATGTTGAGAGTGTATTTATGTTTTTGCCTTGTGAGACTGTCACTGCCAGCTGAGCTGCACAGTGGGGATGAAAATAGCAAGTGTATACACGTTTGGTGCAGCTGTATTTAGGACATCATCTTTAAGTCAAAGCCTGTCTTCTTGTATCTAGTAAGAGTAGTTATGCAATCACTGCAGGAATGGCAAGAGGCAAAAGACAGGAAATGTTTCTGATGAGGATAAAAAGTGAATTGAGCTGGCAGACAGGAGCTTTTCTGGCTTACAAGAAAAGTGGAAGAGGAGATCCTTCCAGAGTCGTGTTGATGCTGAAAAGTGTGTGCAAGAAAGAAAAATGAGAAGGTGGAAGAAACAGACAGAAGAACAGGAAGAAGTATGAGATACAAGGCACACTAGCTGGGGGTATAAATGAAGCCTGGAGCGCAGTACAGCAGCAAAAAACAGCACAGGAAAGGTGAAGCAGGATGGAAGAAATTTGGGTTGGAGTGGGCTGAGAAATGAGTATGAAATTAGAAATAAGATTTAACATGGCTTGCATATTGCTCTGTTTATGTGAATATCTGGGCAGTGAACACTTCCACGACAGTCACTATTGTATTACATAGCAATAAATGCTATCCCACCTACACATTTCCTGTCTGTTGCTAACATGGATGGCACTGTGCACACCTTTGACCAAAAGCCACAGCAGCGCTTGTAGGTAAATACCTCAGTTGTCCATTTCCAGGTGTTGATTATCCAGTGAGGACAGTAAAGTTGAAACTATAATGATTGGACTTTTCATTGCCAGTCTTTGTAGTTTTGGGGGTAGCTCAAGCTACTCCAGGCGCTTCAGCATTTCCAACAAACTGGTTCTACACTAGGGATGGGCAATAACTTGCTACCAGAATAATTTATGCTTGCATCCCTGTCTCAAAATTTATAGTAGTTTGGGAACTGATGCAACCACTCAAGTTCTTTTATTCAGCCTGTAAGTAACAAAGACAGCTCTCTTTTGCTGATCAAATTGCTCCCAGGGACATCTGGACAACCATGAGACAGATTTCCTCTCTGTGTAAATATTTTAGCAGTTCTTCATTTAACTGATCACTTGTGTTTATTGTACATTTTTAGTGGTTCATTTTTATCCATGTACTAACTATGCACCTGAACTCTAATATGTCTTCTGGTCTGTTATCCTTATCATACTTACACTTTAATGGATGAGATAAGATGCACTGAAGGTATCTTGTGTAAACTTCTGATAGCTCTTTGATGGCCTGCAGACATCTTGATCATTAGTCCATTACCTATCTGCTTATCAGTTAACAATCCCAAGATGCACGGTTTTGGTAATTCTAAATACAAACTTCCTGTGCCTAGTGCCTGCTTTAACATTACTGCAATATACAATTGTAACCCCCAGATTTAGCCCTAGAGCTGGGACCAGGCCATAGTCATATGCCAGGGGCCAGTGCAGCTGAAGAGGTAGCGTGTTAGACTATGTTTTCCTTTTTCAGTTTAATGGCTACAAAGTAGTATATTTGGAGTGTCTTGCTTTATGTTATTTTGTGCATGTAGGAGACAAAACTTCCTTTTTGAACAAGGCATTGATGCTTTGAATCACTGAGAATGCCATTTGCTGAAATATCTCTTCCACAAGCCAAGAAGGGCACAGATCCAAACTGATCCTAAGCACTCTGTAGAATTTCTTAGAATGTAGTTCATCATTTGTAGTAAACTTCAGAAAAAGGTACTTGTCACGTACTCATACCTTCTTGCTGACTTGTCAAGGAGCCCAGTCCAAATCACAAAAATAATTCAGCCCTTACAATACATTTTAAATGTTATCAGGTTTCAGCAAACTACACAAAAATTTTTTAGTTTATTTCTTTTTTAAAGGAATTTAGATCTCATTATGGGTTTTTGCCTGAAAAATGTTTCCAGAGACCCTTTTCTACCAGTGACAGCGGAAAAAGGGATGTTAGAACAAGCAGCATAAAAATATTTTCTGAAGTAATAGAAATAACTCGCTGAAATAAGAGTTAACATTTCTGTTGAGTATAGTTCAGCTGACATGAAATAAATGTGCTTTGACATATTAATTCTCCATAGGGTCACAGTCATCTTTCTAACACATACACTGTCATTTACTTAAACTGAATTCAGCTGCTAGTGGCATTATTAACCTTCTAAGAACATTACACCAGATGTCTGGTTTCAGACTAGAGCTGTTTTGACACACAGGTTCCCTCTTGCACGTGCTGTGGAGGGAAGGAATAAAGCCTTGCAGGCAAGGAACTGAGCTGAGCGGTGAAAGGTGTCTGGGTTCACCTCCTATAGCTGCTCCTATCCTTTTTCCCCAGTGGGTATCTCTCCCTTCAGTGACATGACAGCGTAACTCATGGATCTTCTTTTGGGTATGCACCAACAGAGACTTTCTGCTCAGTCTGTTGAAACTCATGGCCTTGAGTTAAACATCATAGCACCACAGCAGAAAGGCATTGTACAAGAAAGAATCCCGACCTCTAAAACGGTTTCAGAACGAAGTGGGAAGGAAACACAAAGTTGCAAAGTGGCTTATTTTAGCTCCTCTACCAGGTCAGCAATAGGGAGAGGAGCAAAACCCTAGTCTGTGATGCCTGCTGTTACTGATCTCAATTTAACAGCCTTCCAGTTAACGTGTGGCTTGTTCCCTCTCATTTGAATTGTCATACATATTTGGTTTTTATCTAGATGTCTGGTTTTGTATGATCTTCTTAAACAGAATTTTACTTTTTGCACCTGCTCTCTGGTGTGCCTTTGGTGGACAGACAAGTATATTCAGTACAGGAGAAAAGTGCTGTGGTGGCTTTATAGTGGGAAATCAGACTTCATAAATATAGCATGGTACTGGAGTCAATTACTGTATGAAAAAGAATGTTTTGGTTAGTTAAACGTACCATATTTCCAAAAGTCACTTGATGTTTTCCTGTCTTACCAGAAGTTCTTTAAGGAACAAAGTGGTGAAATAACTGATTAAGGAATCAAAGAGTTATGAATAAATGGTCAGTTTTCATGATACAGAGGTAGCTATAATCTGGATTTATTAGCTGATGGATCAGACAACGATTATGACAGTGACAGCAATTAAACACCTCTCAATGATAAATTAAAAGGAATAGGGTGTCCCAGTGGGTCCAATGAAAGCAAATGGTCTCAGGCTTGGCCACTATTCTTGGGATAGTTTGGGATAGTCAGGAGAGAGCAAATAATCTCTCACCTTACCAAAGAAGTGGCCTACTGAATGGCCCTTTAGCTCCAGACCTCTGAGTCATTAGATGCCTGCTGGGATAGAGAAGTGTCTATATGAGAAAAATGAGCTCAACTCGTTTTTCTCTTTAGGCGGGAAATGAATAAACAGAGTGAGGGTGTGACAGTAATGTATGGAGTTATGAATGTCATGTGGAGGTGGAATAGATAACCATGATTTAATGTCCAATGAAATTACCAGGTATACAGACAAGAAAATAAGCAAGGCTGAGTACTTTATTATGCAGTCTCATAATTCAATTATAGAACTAGTTATTACACAGACACTGTAGCACCCACAAATATCAATTGCTTTAGGAGTAAGTAGACAAAGTCAGAAGAAGATCCATCCAGTATTACTAAATACAAAGACACTTTGGCTTTGGAAGTCCCTGTGCAAAGATTGGTGAAAGCTGGAGTAATCTGTGAAAAAACTATGGTAAGCTTGCCCATATCTTTACTTTTTCAAAAGTGCCCAGCAATGGCTACCCTAAAAATCTAAAGGCTGGCTACACAGAGCTTCGGTTTGAACTGCAGAGTCTGTTTCTGTGTTCTTATGGTTACTGCAGACTCAGGCCTTTGGTATTCTGGTTGGTTTTGGTTTTATGTGTTTATTCACTGAAGGCTGCTGGAGACAGATTTCTCTCGCTCTGTGCAGAGGATGTACAGTCTCTAATGGAGTGGGATGGATCCCTGGTTGTTCCCCAGGGCTTCATATGCTACTTTCATACACATTGTAATTAAAAGTTAGGTAAGAGCCAATTGAAAATGTGCACAGTAAACAGGGAATCTAGTTTGACATGCTCATCCCACAGCTAAAGCTCTGCAGTTATTTACGTGGGAACCTGACACATTTTTTCCTTCCTCTAACTCTTCCACTTTCAGAAGGCTCTCACTTAGAGCCACACAGTTCTTCACTGTTCACAAAAGTAAGTACTGACTAAAGTAAGTACTGACTAGCACAAGGCACTCTGCCTGCGAGGTTTTTCCTTCAAAACTTCCCTCATGTGTCTTCCAGTGTCCTGGAGATACAAACCTCACAAGTGCCGTCGAAGAAGGGAGAAGATAATTCCTGGCACAGAACCGTTCCCTGGCTGTCCCAGAGATGCATCCTCTGTTTATTTCTTTCTAGTGCCCCAGTTCAGGAACATCCCTGCCAATTATATAATGTGGAGCACCCTTTGTAGTGAATAACAGCTAATGCTGAATTAACATTCAGAAAGAGTTTGAATCACTTGGTCATAGAGCATCAGCAGTCAACTCCAAACAAATTTTTCCCCAGCATTCTGAGTAGGCTCCAGACCAAATAGCAAGCTAAAAAATAATCCCTTTTTATTGTGTGAGCTTAGGTTTCCTTTGGTAACTCAATGATGGTACCAATCAGGCCATTTTCTAAAATTCACACTGACATCAATGAGGGCTGTTGACTAGGAAGATACATAAATTAGAAATATTGATTTTATTGTTTTGATTCTGATTTTTGGGTTTTCTTTTTGCCATTAGTACTGGTTTTTACTATACATATATATTTGGACAAAAATAGATTGGTTTCACTTTAGTTTATACTGTGTTTGCTTTGAATAAAATCTTGATTATAAACATTTTACATGAAATTGTATTAGAAAGGTATGTGTTGTGGTTTTAAAGTTCATTTAAACACCTGTCTTATTCATTATTCTTGTAAAATCTTGGATTTTGCCAAGTATAAAATTTGGCAAAAGAGTGGGCAGATGGTAACTCAGTTATATTTTTGAATAATGTTGGTTTAACTTGAAGGTCTGCTTGGTGCTTCATTTAAGCATGATCTAAGGCAACTGGGATCTACCTGAGTGGAGTTATCAAGAGTACCCTGCTGGAGGTGGGATGTGAAAGATGTTCTCTGACAGCAACCATGAATATCTCACCAGGTAAGTCTTAAAAGGACCATCAGATAGGAAATACATTGTAGCACCCTGCCAGCGAATTTTGTTAATTAAGCACAATGCACCGTTTAGACCCAAGGCTGAGGCCTGCTGCTTTGAACTCCCAAGGCAATGTTTTGTTTGTACAGCTGGGAATGATGCAATGTTACTGGGACTGGCTAGGACAGAAGGCATTCCTTGTAAATGCTCTCTGGTTGTTGCCCTGTAAGAGGTGAGTCTACAAGAAGGTGGTATCTATCTTAACCCTGGATGTTCTGAAGGGGAAAAGAAAACAATGAAAAGCTCTTGAGCATCTCAAAGTCTGTTGATCAGAGATTTTGCACTGCATTCTTCTCTCTTAAAGGTGGTGTCCCTGGGCCGGACCACATGTATGTTCCTATTGCTGACACATTCCTATTGCTCGAGCAAGGTCTGGATCAAATCCCTCTCTTTAAAGTTGATCATTGGTTCAAAATCAGAACCACCGGATCTGAGATGTGCCTTGCCAAATACCTTGTTAGAGACTGCTCTTAAACTTGCTGGGCCAGTAGCCCAGAACTGTGACTTCTGCTGCTTTGCATTCAGTCACTTTTCTTCATGTTTCCTTAGTTACCATATAAAACAAAATTTGCAGTAATATTGTGGTGGAATGGGAGGAAAGGAGGATTTCCTAGAAACCTTGCCTCCTTTATGATAGTAATGGAGAATATAGCTGGCATGACATATTTCTTGAATCATAGCTTCAATATTTGTTTTACTCATGGCATAACTTCCAGCTGTTGCTGATATGTATGATTTACTGAATGAACTGTGCATTGATCCTGCTTTACTGTGAGCTGACTGTAATGAAGTGTTTTTTCAGACCACCAGAAGGAGCTATTGAATTCAAAAAGCCTTTCCTTCAAAGCAGGAACTCTTAGCACAACAGGGCAACCAGTAGGATAATAGAGCAGGCACACTGTCTTCCCTGGAAGTCAAGCCAAGGAGCAGATTCTCATTTAGGGTCTGCATCTTTTTCTGATCCACAATGCTGTAGAATCAAAACTGATTTTACAGGGTTTAAGATACAAAGATATGGGAAATCTATTGAGGCCGATTTACCCGGACATTTTTCCACAGGGAGTGTGGAACCTGCCATTTTCCATTAGGCCACAGCTCAGAGATGTTAGGCTAACAGACCTGAAAAATACTTGAGAGATAATGGCAATGTCCATAAGGATAAATGAAACCTGAAGTTTTTCTTATCCATGCTGACTGGCAATCAAAATGCATCGGCCACATGTTAAGTGTTTTCTGAGGTGATATGAAGATGTGCAATTATTTACTGTGTCTCTTGATCAGATTCATGAAAGGAGGCATGAGATTCATAGCCTACCTTCTATGAGTTTGCCCTTTATATTTGACCAAAACTCCTTACATTAACAGAAAAACTATTATTTCACTTTGGCCTGTCCTCCACTTATACCTTCTTCTGTCTGACAGAGATCTGGAAATTTGTGGTGATTGTTTGAAAGTGGTGCATTCTGTGTTGGTACGTGTAGCTTTGAATGAATGTTTAATTTAATGTGTAATTAATGCTTAATTAACAAAATAGCTTTTGTCACTCAGCTTCAAATTGGAATATGCTATACAATTTGCTAAGTCAGTGTTTCCAGCGTATTAAAAGAGTATTTGTTTTAAACAAGTGTATCTTGCATGTCTTTGGATTGACACACAGTAAAAATGCGTCTGAGGAATAACTTTTCCTAAATACCTTCAGGCAGTAGTGATTGATCTCAGCACTGGCTTTTATTTATGTTGACTTCTTACTTTATAATGTACTTGTTCTCGAGACACTCTGCTAGTACTCAGGTGTAAGTCTGGGTGTGTATGTAGAATAAATCAACTATTGCTCTGGAAGTTTACAGTGCAAATGGCAACTAGACATGAAAAATATACATAATAAAGTAATGGGAGAGCAAGGAGCGGGGAGGAGCTGAAGGATAGTGGTGTGAAAAGAAGAAAAGATCTATTGACTGGACATACATATATTTTGTAGGTTTCGTATGTTGGGCTTGCTCTTTGTTTTTTGTGCCATGATAATGTCCAGTAGCTTTTCTCAGAGGTGATGACCTTGTGCTAGATACTTTGCTGTGCAAAGGTGTAAGCTGAAGGTTGTTCCTGTCTGAGATTTAATCTCTATGACTGAGATCTAGGAAACGACAGTTGGAAAATGATTACAAAGAATGGGTACTATAGGCAATGAATTTTGTGTCAAAAACTCTTTATAAATTTATAAATACTTTTGCTTTTTCTTTGTAGCAATATCTCACAGAGATTTCTTTTTCCAAAAACAGTTTAACATGCCCTGTGTTCTTTTTCTTGGGAAGTGGAAACTAGTTAGATGTGGCTATGCAGCTGTAATGACCTTGTACCCTGACTATTGACATTTTCTGCAATTATGGGGCTGTTGCTTTGATTAAAATCAGAAACAACCACCAATCTGTGCTCAGCAGCACAGTGGGCATTAAGACCATACCAGCCAAAAAATCACATGTTGTCATGCTATGGATTTTCATCCTCAGAGTTCTCTGTTTTGTGGCACAAACTACCAGATGACCTGAGCCTGACTTTCTGCAACAACTGTATCTCATAGGAACAACAGCATCCTTAGCACTCGCAAGACAGTTTCCAGTCTTGGAAATATATCTTTTCTCACACAGAAAACTTTCTCCTTTAGATTCTCCATAAACCTGCACCTTAAAGAAAAAAATAGTAGCTTTTACTAAATTAGAGCAAGAAGACACTTCATGTTATTTTGCCTCTCTGACATCAACTGGTGCTTGAATAATCCTAAAAGAACCTAAATAGAAGTAAATGAAAGCAGATAGCAAGAAGTCATTTGTGGAAAGAAACACCTTTCACTGTGCATGACTGTCTTTAGAAGCATGTTACTATCAGTATGTTATTTACAGGGAGATTAATCTTATTTTATCTTAATGAAAATTACAAAGCTCCCTTATGACCTAATCACAGGAAACAGATGACTTCTGTCTGTCCAGTTAAACCTGGCTGAAGTGACAGCATATATTGTTCTGCCCTTTAAAAATGTGCATCAGGTCTGTATGCCTATGTATGTCCCTACAAAATTCTACTTTTCTGTCTTATTCAGGTTGAGGATAGTTGGACACTGGCTGGTTGGTTGGTTGAACTTCTTGGAAAGGATCCTGGTACTGGGAGTTGAGCTTGGGGTTGCTTTGTTAGGATTTCAAATAATGGTTTTGTGATGTGGCTTTTGTACCCTCTTAACACTGTGGGCTTAATTTTTGCCAGTGCAGGCACTTCTGTACAGGAATCCAGCCATATACTGTCATCTACAGGTTTGGAGCATTCCTCAGCTCTTGAATGGTGCTTGGTTTCTTCTGGCCACAGGACTTGGATTATTGGAGTAAATGAATTTTTAGTGAGTCAGATTGTCAATATACTTACAACTCCCCTTGGTGAGTCTACTCTGTCCAATGTCAGTGCAACTTTTGTATGAGAAGGTATTTACTGGCAAGAGTAAAGGGTTTAAAGTCTGGCCTCTTTCCAGTATTGCAAATTGGTTACTCATGGTGCAGCTACTGACTAGTAGAAGGAAATATATTCAGGACATTTTGAAGGCCTCCTCATTCAGTAGCCAACATCTGTGTAGAGTCACAGACCAGACTCACAGAGCGAGTAGGAGAAAGTCAATGCATCTTTGAACTCAGTCTCAGCACTCAGGAGAAGTTTTCAATATTAATCTCAAGTCACATCAGCATTCTGAAATGTCGGTACGTACACTCCCTCCTTCAGGCAGTGCTGAGAAAGAGGCAGTTTCAGAAGCAGTTGATCACACCTGTGTTTCTCTATTGGCAGGGGAGAAAATTAGGTGATTAATGAACTAGAGACCTATTTTTGAAAAGATAAATACAGATAAGAGGCAAGTTACCCAAACTAAGTCTGTTCTTTACATGCTGGTGCTACGATGTGATGGTGTCAGTGAGAGCTGAGTGCATCTGCTGTGCCCTTGAGGGAAGTGTCTCCCTTGTGTAGCATCTCCCACATCCTGTAGCACAGTCTATGCATGCAAACACTGTTAATTGTGGTTATCATATGTAGTTTCCCTGTTTCCTTTCTTCTTTTGAATTTTTCTTTCCATAAGGGTAAATCTGCCTCAGTAAAAGACATGGAAAAAGTACTCTGAAGCAGGCTGAGGATCATAAGGTCGTAGCTTTCCTGTCCTGTCCTGTCCTGTCCTATCCTGTCCTGTCCCTTTGACCCTTTTGCCCTAGTCTTCAGATTAGACCATCTGTGAATCTTGTTATCTAGTACTGTGCAGAACAGAGTGTGTGACTGATCTCTTGGCACAGCCAGTGTGTTGCCTTGGTGGGTTGTGTGGGATGAAAAAGCACAATACATGCCTTTTCTACCCGAGACTTGTTTATCTGCACGGCATCCAGGCCGCTCTGGGAGAGCTCTCCTCTTGGTGATTGCTGGCAATCAAAAACGAATCAAATCAAGGCAAAGTTAGAGAAATTCTCCTATACAAAGAGCTGCTCTAAAACAAAGCTGCATTTTTGTGGTGCATTGTCCTGGCTCTGTGTGAGTCCTGCGAAGAGACAAAGGCGAGCAGGAAGGAAATCTCAGCTGCTTAGTAAATGCCCTAATTTGATTTATTTACTGCTCCCTTCCCCCACTCAAACTGTTCTGCTAACCTGTTAGTCCCAACTCAGACAAGTAAGACCTGCTAATCTGATTAGTCCTGACACACAGGAGCAAGGCTGCTGGGAAAAGCTTGGACCCTTACAGCTGTTTCAGGCTTCAGCTTCGATCATAACGTTGTGGGTTAGCTGAATGTATAGTGCAGTGTGACAGAAGCCCGCAGCATGCACACAAGTGAGCAGTGTGACCGTCACTGAAGATTTCTACCCTGGGTCTGAGGCCGCTGGAATACAAACCATGTTTCGTGTCACCTTCAATGTAGTGACAGAGAAAGTTACCTTCACCTTGGCAGCCTGCCCCTCCGCCACATGGAAGGTAAGCTCAGATATGCATAAAGGAAAAAGGGTTGATGGCGCCATAAAATGTGCTTCTGAACGTTTTTCCCAACCTTAGGCCATGTTTGAGAAGTTTTAAGGGGAAAAATAATGTTTTAAGGGAATTGCACTGCAATGCAGCATATGCACAACTGGTTGGAATTAGATTGAATGGATCTGGTTCTAGACAGCAGCTTACTTGTTGCCTTTTAAAGCTGCTCCCATTTGACTTTTAAAATAGCTAAATTCATGGTCATTTTCCTTATTCTGGTCCGGAAATACCACTTATTTATATTAACAGCAAATCTAGAGAGATACATAAACATAAGCTAACGCATTCCGTAAGGAAGGGACACTGTCTGAGGAGAGCTTTCAAGCTTCTTAGATAATTTAGGGATTCCAAGGATTTGTGAAATATGTATCATGGTATGCTAATTTAGAACACGATGCGTCTCTATAATGAGGGACTAAAAGAGAAAAACCCCTTAGATGCATGATAACACTTGATGCATGGCAATAACTTGGCAGAAGTCAGAAATGCTTTGCGCACCAGCTCCTTCTCCCATCCATCAATTCAGTTCAGATCTTCACTTCCTTGAGACAAATGTTCCTACCTTGTCTTGAAGAGACCAGCATTGTCAGGATGAGATGGGAACAGGTTCACTGCCTTTCCTTTCTCTTCTGGGAGTGTGTGCTTTCACTGTAATGCAGTTGAGAAGACAGATACTCTCTTCCGAAGTGTTGCTTTAAAAGCTTCCTTTTGTAATTTGTTATTTACAGAGTAGTTCCTGTAAGAACCTCACCTCTGTGTGTTATTATGCCTTTCAGATGTGAGACATTTATGAAAATCTAGATACAGTGGCAGTGTAATTGCTCTTGCTTTAGCTGTCCACAATTCATTATGTGGTGTAAGTAGTTGTCACATGCCTTTGCTGTATCATTTTCTCAGTCTTGGTCCTGTCTTTTTTCTGGACTTGTGAGGTAGTCACTGCCCAGCATCTGTTATTAGAAGGTCTTTAAAGGGGCTGGTATAGCATGGCCCCAGACAGACCTGTGCTATATGTAGCACCTTGCACTAAAAAAAGCCCCGTCAACTAGGGCAAAGTGTGTTTGAAGTAAAATTCATGTGAAATGAATTTAACCAGGTACCTTCTCTCTGGGGGAGGGTTGATGGTAATACTGCTTCAGTTTCCCTGTTTATTAGGAAAACTTAGTTTCCCAAATGTGTATTTATTAGCTAGCAATGAAAAGATCATTTCAACGCAACATAAAATGGCTTTACTTATGCTTGCTAGTTTTGTGTTAAAGATTTTTCTTCCTTCGTATCAGCACTTAGAACTCTCTGCCTTTAGACTGCAAGGCACTTGAAAGAGGGGATTGAAATGGAAAAGGATCCTGGATCTTACCTGGCTCACAGACTCTGGGAACAGCAAACAGGGATGCAAATATAACCCAGCCATGTGTTGCATTTCAGTGATTGTTTATTACGCTAAACATGAGTATATTGTAGTAAATGCCTCTGGAAGAAACTGGCAAGTACTGGAAAGTGCACCCCAGCATGCCTTTTCATTTCACCAGCTCTTTTCTTATTTGAATAATTTAAATTATTTGATATGTGCAATGCGCAAACATAAGTAAATGTTTAAAAGTAAAAGCTAAAAGAAACTGTAGTACGGTAAATGTCATTAAATGGAGTACATTTATTGATGAGCTAAATAAAAAACATGTAAGAAAGTGGGCACAATTTTATGAAAAAACCAAGACAGGATGCCAAGCCAGCAGAAGAGATGGCTTTGCAGTAGAGCTTACATAAGTAATAAAAGTTAATTTAGGGAAAGCTTTGTGGAGGAAGTAAGTATGTTTTATTGGCCAGCTATTACAGCTGAAAAAAATCTGACATGGTTTCAGGTGCTTAAGCCTTCCATTTTGACAGTAGGAGGCTAATGAAAGACTTCCTCCCCCACAACCTTACCTTGCTTGTGTCCTTGTGCCAGCCAGAACAGCACTGGTATTGCAAGTTAATTTAAATCCTTTGAAGCTGAAAGAGGTCACATCCTCCTGCTGGAGGAAGGAGGACAGAGATGTCTACTTTCAGACTGCTAAGTCCTTTTCTTCAAGAGTAAATGGCCCAGTCCACGGATAATGCTGACATGTTCTGCTTTTCCACATAGAACAGCATGACCAGCAGATGAGTCTTGCATGGTGTGGTGGGACCAGGATGCTGTTGCAGCTCTGTAGCAGGTGTCTTGGTGCTGGGAGGAACAGAGCAAATTCTGTCCCAAAATGTTATCTTTCTACCCTATGCTATGCAGTGTTTGTTTCTCTCAGAAATTAATTTCTGATTAGAAGTATTGGTGAAAAATATTTCACCCTATTTAAATTATCCATAAAATATTCATTTCTATGATTTTTTAATGAAAAAAGGACAGGACTCCTGCTCCAGACATTTCGATCTGTAAGGCATAAACCCCACTGTTTTTGCAATACATTGTTTTGTAAAAAGTAGTTTAATTGGAAGTGGGGGAGGGTATGGACACGAGACAACTAGAGGGAAATGACAGCTGAAAAGGGCTCAAGTTGACAAGTGCAAAAGGCTCAGAGCTGAACATGGCTGTTCAGTATTCCAATATATACACAGGCACCAATGCCTGAAAGCCAAAGCGACAAGGATCACTACTATAAACGATGAGCATCTTTATTATAAAGCCTGGAGGAGGGGACTGGGCTGCTCTTTCTCACCTCTCTGTGTCAGTCTGCCTCCACTCATTTCCCTGCTCCTTAGAGAATGGGCTGCTGGTACTTCTTGATCTGTTGACAGGTGTGTAGCTGGTCAGCAGAGCAGAGGGCTGAGTAATCCGAGATGTGCGTGGGTTACACAAATCAGACTGCAGCCGGTATCAGCTTGGCCAGAATCCCTCTTCAAAGGGCTTTTCAGGTTTTGCTTACTTGAATTACTGTTGTGTTTTCAATCAGTTGCTGCTAACATTTGGGGAGTCTTGTGTTGTGCCTCTGTGTCCTGTACCCGGCTTTAAGAGCAGATAAAAAGATCATGCAGCTATTGATACACCAACAAACTCCTGCCACTCATTTCCTAACCCGTGAACAGACAACATGCTGCTTAGATAAATGCAATTCAAATTCACAGGGTACCAGCAGATTTAGTTACAGAATGTATTTTCTCATGGAGGCTTAGCTATGCTTGCATCCTATTGATTTTCTCTTGCTGTTGGTGGTTTGGCTTTGTTGAATATCCTCTGAACTCTATGGGAGAAAGCAGAAAAAACTGCTGGTTTGTGGCTTTCTATTCAAGGCCAGGAAATTCACTCGATGGGGATCAACCTAACTCGGGGCTTTCTTGCCAGTTGATGCTGCACTTTATCTCCCTGACACGGGCAGATAAATGAGCTGGGGGTGGCTTTGCAGTCAGTTGGAGCCCGAGCCGAACGCGCATTGTTGCCAGCTTTGGAAAGCTGCACAATGGCCCTGTCTCCCCGGCAGTTACAGCCGTTGGGGCACAGACCTGTCGCCTGGAAGGCTGTTAAGAAATAATGATGTAAACTCCTCCCTAAGGATGTGGGAACAATGTTCAAATCTCATGAAGTGGGCAATATCTGTGATAAGGAAACCAGAAAAATCGCGGGCTTAGTGTTCATTTTCTTTCTGCGGCGAGTTGAACACAGTGCTTCAGCTTGAAAAGGACTGGTGGGGAGGTAGGGTGGGAGGCGTGGGAAGTGGGCAGCAGCATGCAGCTTTTCTGGCTCAGATTAACCTCCCCTGTTGCTGCTTTAGGAACCTCAGTAAAACTTGCATAGAGCTGCAGTTGTCTGCTCTGTTCAGCAAGTGTAAGGGCATATTAGTGAGAAGTCTGTTATTACTTTGTTGTCATGGTCCTAAATACACCCCCAGCATTGAAAACCACCGTAGTAAATACAGTACAAACAGAAACAGGCCAATCTATGGATTTAGTGCATGAAAACAAAGGAGCAGACCACGAGCAGAAGGACAGTAATGTGGTGTCAAATGTCATCCTGGTGTGACGGTACATGAAAGAGCAGTGCAACAGGAGGGGTTGAATTCACTGTAAGGTCTTGCATTGGTCCAAGGAGCTGGTTTGCTCCCCAGATCCTATTAAATATGCAGAGGTGATGGAGATGAGGAGTCTCAGAACTTTTGGGGAAGAATTTCAGCTTGTTCTTGACTTGGCCATGTTTTCAGCTTATAGAACAGTACATTTCTCCTTGAAGAGTAACCACTGTTTCTAACTGTTAAATATAGAGCTGCTAAACACTTCCAAGGCTAACTTCCCTGAAAAAAACATTCAGAAACCGCTATTGTTCTCAGTGTTCATTTTAAATGCACTTTTTTTTCACTTCGCTTTTAAAGAGTATTCCAATATATACACCAGATACATGTACATCAGCTTCTGTGAACTTTGTTCAAGGTTCACAAGCACGTGTGGCGTCTCTTTACTCTCCCGCTTGTGGGTGCAGACTCATGACTTGTATGTTTGTTAGCTGATCTGTTACTTTTGGATGCACTCCAAAGGAGGTTAACAAGGTCTCTTCCCTCTATGCACTATTCAGAGTCCTGTAACAATCTGTGACCCCAAATGCTTGTCTCAGTGATGCTGAACACCACTTCACAGTGACACCTCTGGGATTATGATGCCTAATTTGGGGGCTACTGCCATAGAAGCAAGTGCTTTTTGAAGTGATGACTTACTATTACTTCTAGCAACAGTCTCAGAGATTTATTACCTTGAGCCATGATGACAGATCAAGGTTTTCTTCCTGTCATTATACTTCTGGGAATTCTACAGCTCCACATATCTCCTCAAACTTATTGCTAGCATAGATTTGCACATTCTTAGAGGACTTAAATCCCTTTCTCCCTCTCTCTCTGATAATGTTTCGGTTTGTACAGCACACCCTCCTTTGCTAGCTTTTGCCACTCAGCAAAAACATAGGTATTTTCTTAGCCCCCTACCAAACCCTTACACGAATATTACTCAAATGGATCAGCAAATTCTTGTTAAGGGTTCAAATAATGCATAAAATCAGGTCTGTGATGCTCCTTTGGTCCCCAACTGCAGTTCACCAGCAGATGGTAGCAAACATCGCCTTCCTTGCGAGGTCCGCCTGGGCTTCAGTGAATGAGAAAGGGCCGGGGTGCCTCATCGGAGTCATTTGTTTCCAGCTAGAAGAAATAAGCTGTAAACAAAGTAGTTGTGCAACTCGGAACAAGGAGGATAACCACGGAAACCACGGAAATATTGCTGCATTCGGGACAGAAGAACTAAGTAGAGGTCGGAACAAATTCACTGCAGTGACTTGCACTGAATGGCATGAGAAGCATTTTGGTGTCACTGTTATTGTTCTCGTGATGACAAAAAGGGACCATTATTTGCAATGTAGCAAATGAACAACATTCAGAGAGTCATGATAAAATTGAAACTGCTCTGGGTCAGCTCTGCCCGTGTACGCTGACCCTTTGTACTGAAGACATGGAAAGTTCAGGACGGGTACTTTTGCTAAAAGCAGTTTCTAGTCATTTGTTTGGTTTTATTGTGAGCTGTACCACTCCAATTCTTTTATATTTGATATGAGCTGTTGATTACCATTTCCTCTCACTCTCTTCTGTATGCTTCTCGTTCAAATAGCTTGTTATGGCAGCAACTTCTCAGCTTCTTTTTCATGACAACAGCTAAAATGACAACAACTGAAATGAGAGACATAGCAGGGAGAACGGGACAGGATAAAGCACAAGGTGCTAAACTGTGGTTTAGTTTCCCATAAGGAAATGTCTCTTCACTTATAAGACAGTACAGCATAGATCTGGGCAAATTTTTTGTGGCAAATCATCGGATATTTTTTGCCTATACTGTTTTCAATTGTACCACCTCTACCTTCAACTACCTTACTGAAGATCTGAAATTCTTTGACTTCTTCATGCAAACACTGTTTAATTCCATAAGCAGTTTCTGGGAAGCATTTCCTTTGTGCTCATTTCTCCATCAATAAGTTTTTGAGGACCAAAATCCTAAGAGTTGCCTGACTGCATACTGAAATTGATTTCTATGCTTATTTACTGTAAATTAAAAACCACCAACAAACCAACAAACCTCTAAGTATAATTTAAAACAAGACAATGGCTTTTTATGGGTATAAACTTTATTCCTTCTCCAGTGCTTACCATATTCTGAGCCAGAAAACATTTCTTGGTTAAGGTTTTAGAATAGAAAGAGTAAGGAAGGAAATCAGTTACTGTGTTTTGTGCTGCTCCTTTCACAGGATGACTTGATCTGGAAAGCAATGCAGAACACAAATGGGACTGGATACACCTCTGTCAGTGCTTATGCCCCATATCTGAGGATTTCAGCTGAAGCTGTCAGGATTCTCTTTTGGCCTTACATCCTCCTATTTTCTTGCAGCTATTAGAACTACCTAAATGCTTCTGTGACTTTGGCTGGTATTGGTGGCCTGAGTCCCTTTAGCTTCACTGACATCAGTCAGTGGTGTTATATTGTGTTGAGCTGCATGTGCAGGGTACAAAGTCCTCCCAGTGTGACAACACTTGTCTCCCACAGCTATGGTCTTGACAGAGGTGATGAACAATCAGTTCAGGGACAATCCAAAATTTTGCTTTGGAGTTTTTGGCCCGTATCCTTTGGCAAGGAGATATGCTGGGAATGGCCTGGATGTTAGTCAACCTCACAACCTAATTTGACAGAGGTAGAACTGGAAGAGGGCACGTGACAGTATTTTGAATGTCATGGTTTGGCAGTATGGTAAATCTGCCCTCAGGGACCCTCATGTTTCATCAGAAATGCCGTGGCCCTCTGAAGCCAAGATTTGATTTAACATAAACTCACTGCTCATTCAAATTTGTTCAAAACCACTGATGGATCTATTTTGTACTGTCAGGCTTTATGCCCAATCAGGTACAATCTGTCTGCACATTTCTGTTCTTCTGCTAGATCAAGGAACATCTGCCTCCTACAGCCATCATAAAGCCTCCACAGAAGGATGAAACCATTACAGATCTTAAATTCTCTCCTATGTAGTGCATTTAATCTGTCTGAACTGCAGTCACCTTCTCAAGTCTGATCAAATCCATTTTATACTGTTGGTGGTGCTTAGATATGCCATCATGGAACCGCAGCCTAAATGCAGCCGTACAGGAAGCTGGTTTCAAAACTGTGAAGTCATACCTCTGATTGCATTTTCTCTCCCAATACACACACTGATGGACATGCATTATTTCAAATATTACACTCAAAATGTGTGTATTTACTAGTTAACATCAGCTCTACCTTTAGCATCCTTTACTGGCCTGATGACATATTGGGAAAGGAGATCAGAGGTCTTGTAAGATGAATCTGGATAAGAAAAAGGCAGGAAAGAGCAAATGTGAACTGAAATTTGTCACTGGAGAGGATGACTAGTGGGAATTGCAAGTGGGAATTTTCAAGGTTCTTGCTGAACACAAAGAAGGGTTGCTTAGAACTCTATGGAGACTGGAAAATATGATGGTGCAGCACCAAAACAAAGAGGCATGTGTAAGGGGGAAGTTTAGGATTTGTCTTGTAGAAGTTTTGGATTCTGACCAAAAAGAATAAACTTTATGTGAAACACTGATCTTGATGAAGATACATTATGAAATGATAGAGTGGCTATGTATTTTGCCCATGGGATTCAGTTTCTGTTCCAGTGCAGATGTTTAGCTCTTGATAGTCATAGTAGTACTGGGGTGTTATAATTCATTTAGCCACTTTGTGCCTTATTTAACAATATGTGAAGGTCTTCTCGCTATTACTGTTACAAAATGAGCAGTTGCAAACTTAGGGCAGCATGTAGAAATCTTCTTCCACAGCAGTGGTAATTCATTCCTCTTTATACAGTATCCATTGTCTTAGTGCAACTAAAAGCATCCTAAGTGCTTTAGAAAATATGAAAAGACATGGTCCTGGCCTAAAGTGCTTTCTGGTTTAGTTCAGACATGACAGAAGACATGTGAGAAATGAGAGTGAGATGGTGCAGGGATGAGTGAGACCCAGAGCTCCTCTAAAGAGAGCACTCTGGTGTGATGTTTATACAATCTAAGCACTAAATTGTGTCCATCCCCCCATCCCTTTTGAAGTTAGCATAACTTTTTTCAGAAGCAATGGTTGTATGACATTAACTGGCACTGAAAGAGTTCTGACTGATGACAGCTTCATTTTTACTTTTGATAAGAGCTCTTGTGAGTCACATCACAACCTGGGGCATTAAAGAAACATGTATCAATTTGTCTTAATATGCCACACTGTAAATCAGAGTGATTTACCTGCTGCTTTAGAAGAACTTCAGCAACCTCTGCAGCAGGGACAGGCACCTCCAAGTGCTTGGAGGTGGGCAGTTGAGAAAACACATATTATATACATCCTTTAACTCTCAATGTGGCCATGAAGTGTGGTGGAGATATTTCCTGTGCTGTATTCTGTTCAAGTTTCTTATAAGGCCAGCAAATTCTAATCTGACTAGTAAAAACCCCAGTGGTCTTTGCAAAACTGGTCTCAGCAGCAGAATATATTTAGTGGTGTCTTTTACTGCTGTATGGATGACAACAGCACTTTAAAAAAAAAAAAAATTCCTGGCAACACCAGGAAATATTTCTCTCTTTTTTTGAGAGCCAGACAGAAAACTGTAGCTTGAAAATCTTCATTTACAAATGGGGAAAAGTAGTCCTTTGCCTTAGTGAGCTTCTGGCAGTTACTGAGGTTCCACAGTGCAATATTCACCTGCTTCGCAAGGAAGCTGGCCAGATTATCCATGTGATCATGGATCATACTGTGCTGATTCTGCTGCTGTTACTGTTCCTGAGGGCTAGGAAATACAGGATACTGCATGGATTTCCTCAGGTCTCACTATCATCACACCAAGACGGGAATGTGTCCTTCCTACTGGCCATGGGGTCTCTCTGTGATCAAAGAGGAGGGGTGGAACAGCTTCCTTTGACAGACACTTTGTGCTCAGGGACAGAGGTGACAGACAGGCACATCTGACTCTCTGGAAGGACCATGCCATTTACTTCCTTTCATGCCTTCAAGCATCCCTCCCTCTGTCCTCTTTGACCAGGCAGTCTTGTCTGTCTCTGATTTAGACATGATCAAATCAGCATCCTAACACCTAGCACTTTCCAAGCGAGGATTTCAGAGGATCGTGTTGCTGGTGGCACTGGGTGTTTGCTTGATGTTCATGAAGAGAGATTTACTTCCTACAGTGATCAGCAAGCAGCTCTGCAAGGACGTTACATTGGATCACCCTGCTGGTCATTACATCCCCTTTGGCTCTGATTTCCAGCACCCAAGCTAAATGATGAGACTAACCAACACAGGAGTCGAACAAATTTGTCAAAATGCCCTCAAAGTCCCATTGTTTGACTCCATATGGAATTTCATTAATTAGTGGCTCTGAACATTATCCAGCAGCACACTGGCCTCCACTGGCCAGCCTCAGGCTTGGCTTGTGCCAGCTTTGCAGGCTCTGTCTCTCACAGCCAGGAGGTGGAAGGGGATTACAGGCAGTGATGTTCAAATGAGGTGGAATTTTTAGCAAATATTCTCCACTATAAACTCATTCTGCTTGTTTTCCTTATTTCCCAGTCTAAAGCTGGGATATTTCACCTCTCTGTCATTAGCTGTTGTTTCATTTCCAGGTTGAACTAAGCCAAGGGGAGCTGTACAACTTCCACTAGTGCTGTGTGGGCCCTGTAGAAGGGAGGGGTTCTGCTGGCCCTGCTCACAGGACAGATCTTTCAGTAAAATGGTTCTGGGAAGAAAAAAGCCATGCTTGAAAGAGGGAACTGGAGTGAGCAAAAAGTTTTCCATTTAAAGCTGGTAAATCACTTGATAGAACGAATGAAAGAGTGAGCTGTGCATAACTCAGGGTATAGAGCATGTGGTTGTGACAGACTTCTTGTGACCTCTCGTCTGTCTTGCCATCCTTTGGGCAATAATGTCACAAAGCTCTGGAAGAACACTGTGACTCCAGGTAAGGTCAAAGATAAGCCGAGAGGCTTTCGCCATTTAAACCTCTTTAGGGTCCTAACGCATTAACAGGAGATTTACGTAGACCAAAAGTTACATAAACAGACATTTATGGAAAAAATGTCTTTCATTTAGGTGATGAAAATTTTACTTCTCTCTGAAAGCAAAGGCATTGCATCGGCATTCAACACTGTGGCTGCTACTTCCTTCCTCCAGGACTCTGAAGTTGTGATCTTTTGGAAGATCAGTAATGTGTCTGTGTGTAGTCTGCAAGTTTGGCTTTGTTAAAGAGTATTAAAGTATATAGAGTGTGATACTTTCTTTGGTTCAACATTAAACCAAGCATTTCTTCTCTATTTATAGCTGCCATTTTGACCTCTATCACTGTATTAGAAAGCAGCAGCCAGCTCAGATCTTTGCGGGAGTTGTTTGCCTTCTATGAACTCAGATTAGCTGTTCCAGCAACACACTATTATTGTACACTATTATAACCATTAACTAGTAACTCTTCAGTACAATGAATCTCTGTTTTTCTGAAGAAACTAGAGCACTCAGCAGGTCCAGTGCCCATTACTCAAAGGATTTTGGCCCAGGGTTTTTCCCTGAATTACAGAAAACATTAACCATCCAGAAACTAATCATGCAACATTCTCTTTAGTTACTAAGTCCTTGAAATATCCACTGATTTTTCATAACATATGAAAGGTCTTTGCAATTTTCTCCCAGTGTTTTTCAGGAAAATGGGTAAGAGGGCACTAATTACAGGCTTTAATGGCTGAGGGGGTCTCATTAAAGAAGATCCATAAAGACCAGCTGTCTAGGTTAGGAGACACAGTATTTTCATTTCTGGAGCAAGGCTAGGAAGGCCTTTGTGCTTAGCCCTCTCTTACAAGACAGAGCCATTGCAGTTTCTAAACTATGGGCCTGGCATGGTCTGCAGGTGACCCAAAAACCCTGGTCCCTCCATCATCTTTATAGGCAGACAGTGGATCCCACCTAATCATATTTTACCAGTGAAAGCAGTGTGATAGTTCAAGGCCTGAAGGGGCAATGATATGTATACATTTGAGTCTTATCTCAACAAACATTCACTAGGCAGACAGAGAAGGGACATTGACGCAACAGTGGGAAAGATTCCCAGATCCCAGGTTAGTTATTGCCAAATATCACATTTATAAAGAAGAAGAATGATATTTCTACCTGTAAGCAATGCACCATTCATTTGTCCAGAAACTGAAGGACTGGTTTTCTCAAATGATGGATAATCTGAGCTGCTGTGTTTCTGAACTTAAAAATGTTACTAACGAACATTAGTCATGAGGCTGACTAATGTTCTTGTTTGTGCCAATGTTTAGCCAGTCTGAAAAGATGTAGATTTAGTAAATGATCTCCAGACTTTGAGACTCTGCCCAGTTCTACACCCAAAGCTCAGCAGCAAGAGGAATCATTCATGCCACTCTGAAGTAAAGAAACAACAGAGTGAAAGCATTAAAGTAATGAGATGAAAGCCTGGCTTTAGCCAGGGTACAGAAAAGTATTCAGCTGATTTTGAAAGCTGGTCTCCTCCTCTCAGTTTCACTGCACACATTGCAAGATAACTCTTGCTTTAAATGGAAGCATTTATAACATACCAAATCCATAATTCAGAATAATTTAGACACAAAGCATCGTATATGGTTCAGCAACATGACCTGAATAACTTAGAATTTCAACTGTAAAACTCAGAATCCAAGATTACAGACTGAACTTTTCTGATGAATTAATTTTCCCCAATTAGAGATCCTGTAACTGTCCTTGTGTTGTGAGCAGTTCAGATTGATCTACTCATTATGCTTTGCAGTTTTGTCAGCAGAACAACTTAGTGAAGCCTCTCTATGTGTAGTGAATCTATAATGAATTATGGAAATTTGCTGTGAAAGCCTGACCTTTTCGAATGTTTGTTTCGGGATTTCCCAGTACTTCTGTTCTCGTACGTTTTAATGGTCTAGGCAGAAAGAAGTAATGTCAAGTATTGCTAAAGAAATTCACTTAAAAGTCTATCTAGACACATGAAAACTCATCCTTACAAAGATATGATTGCCTTCTGCCTAAAGTAGTGCAAATATTACACTGAGAGAAAACTTTGGAGAACATAACAGGCTATTCATTAGGTTTTCACCAAGGCAATTAGAGTTATTGCAAATACAAAAAGTGTTCAAAATTGTCTGTTAGTCAGATATACATACACAGCTTGTGATCACCATTAATGTGGATTTCAAAAATCTCAGAAGTGTGGCTCTGTTTTTTCATATATCCTGAAAGATAGTTTTTATCTCAACAGGTGTATTAGTGAGATGCACTGGCAAAGTATTGTAATTTGAAAGTTTAATTCTGAAGCAGACAGTTAACCTGGGAAGAGAATCCTCTGACATTAACTTATATGGCCTCTGATGGGCACAGGGCTGAATATCTCAGCTGGTAAAAGGATACTGTGCTCTGAACATTTGTGGTTTAAAACAAAGCCTCATAAATCCAGGGAGAAGCTTTCCAGGCTTTGGATCACTCTTCTGAGATCTAATTCAATATCAAGTCAAGCTGGATCCATTTCCGAAACAAAACCACAGGTACAGGCAGATAACAAAGGAGCTTCTGTATTCTTCTAGGCAGGCAAAAAGGATTTATTTCGGAAGCCTTGAGGTAATGTCTAGTCCAAAGTATCAGAATGGGTGTGCAGATAAACCCTCTTAAAACTGTTATGACCACAGCATGTTAAAATTATTATGACCACAGTATCCCTTGATTTACTGACAGCATGGTCAGACAAGCAGCACAGATCCAGCTTCTTAAGTTACGTAGTAACTGCAGTGCAATTTAAAATCCTTTGCTCTGAAGCTGATATAAGCATATATGCTTACAAGGCTTCAAATGGGCTTAGAAATTTATCTCTTAGTCATTCTCTTCATCCAGATAAAGGGATGGTCTTCTTCAGCTTTAGGATGCCCAGGGAGACCATTTGTGCTTCTAAACCTGACTGTCATGGGACACTTAGAAAACTGCGAAATCAGACCTTAATAAGGAAGCAGAAATCACAGAGCTAGTAATGGGACAGGAGATGTAGAACCCTACAGAGCTGTCTGCACTGAAGACCTTTGTTGTTTATAATGTAGCTGTGTCAGTGCAACCCCTTGAGGTTAATAAACCATTCCCTGGTGCTGTTGTTACTCTACTAACCTACAAGAGCAGTTTGCAACTTTTGAACTCCTGTTTCGCCTGTTGGTAAAATCCATCTGTATGAGAGGTTTGGTGACATCACAAGTAGGCAAGAATGATGCTGTTTTGGTATAGGGGGCTGGGTCATCTCCTACCTTAAAACATCCTGTTTGTAAAACTCATTTTGTGTTTTAAACTTACAACAGTTGCCTGTTGAATAGGGGAGAAGAAAGCAGAAGGGAACTCACCTCATCTACTTACAGCAGTCTAACCTTGTCTTGTCTACTTGATTTGCAGTCTAAACAAGATATTGCTCAAATGTTACAATATTGCAATGAAATAAACCTATCAAATTGGCCAGGACTTGTATGCTTGTGTAGGGAGAGGGTCAGATGTGCTACTGCACTCACCTCTTGCTTCAGAGTTGCAGGCTGAAGTGTGATGAATCACAGTAGAAACAGTATCGGGGGCAAAAACCTGTGGGGGAAAATGCTGACCTTTAGAGCATTTGGTGCATTCTGACTAATCTATGCATAGGGGTATTTTAGTATTTACTTCCCACTGTAGTGTGTTTTACGTTCACAAAGTATGTTCATAATGGAGCTGCATTCTGTCAGATGTTATCAGTGTAGATGTGAAGAGTTTCTGCCCTGAAGGATTTATAAACCAATAATTCTAGTTGAGTTTAAACAGAAGTTATTCAGTAAGCAAGGCCTTTGGAAGTCTGTTTCCTGGTTGTATTCTGTAGTGACTTCTATATTTTCAGATATGCTGGGAAAAGGATTTCCTGAGCTCAAGCAAAATACTGACCTGCTTGTCTGATAGCTGTTCAATATATTTATTTCCCAGTGACCAAGGTTTGTTTCACCTAGGGCTGGAAGTTCAGGAGCTTAGAAGGCTGGTGCCTGTGTTCCTGCTAGCAGAGCTCCACTCGATCACAAAGGGAACTCTTGTGGAAGCCAGACCGCGTCTTCGTGTTTCACCCTTGCTGTCCGAGCCAGCAGCAAATTCATTTAGTTTAGAGCCAAGAAAGATCTTGTCTATGGTGGGGAGTGGGAGATTGTTCTGTGAGTAATTTTAAATGGTCTTAGTGTCAGGGATTCTTCTTTTATCTTTTAAGAAACTACCCCACAGTCTTGGTTTTTAGGAAATTCCCTTTGCTATTTGATATAACTTTTCCTTTACTGAGCTTTATCATTATGTCTATACCAAAAACTACGTGGATGTGGAATCCTAAAGCACCTTTTTCTGCAGTTTATTTTCAAACAAACAACTTGAAAAATAGATTTTTGAACAGATTTTGTTATTGAAATCCTGAAACTATTAAAATCAGTACCAACTGCTCATGAGTTGAACAGGTTCAGAATTTTTTCTTTGTAAGGAATATACTGCTAGGGGTTTTTTTGGTCTATGATCTTTAGAACTAGCTGACACTTAAATTATTCAGTTGCAGCATAGATTGTGTAGAAAAGTATGGAGAACATTAGCAATGATCAAGGGACAGCTTACTTGACTTCCAGTAAGAAGACATTTTGCTACCAGCTGTGTTCACACTGTTTGCAAATGTACTCTGAGAGCTTACTGAATATTGCTTGCTCTGGAATGACCTACCATTGTGCTTTCTGAGCTCCTGAAACAGAGATTTCCCTTAACAAGACTTAGGCCCTGTTACAGGGAAAGTATAGTTCTATGATCTTACAACATGCAAGTTTTCCACCCAACTAGGGATGGCACAGCTCCTGTCACAGAGATACAGCCTGGCATATAAAGGTAACCCAGCTCTGGTTTTGCCTGTCCTTAATGCAGTGGACTATGTGATCTGTTGGTTCTGTATTTGTGAACTGGAACAATCACTGTAGGGTGGGTGATTTGGACTCAGTGGGGTGGTAGTTGCTGCAGCCCTGTGGTGCAGCAGAATTCTTAAACATGTGGCAGTGTTGTGTCTACTGGTACAGCAAGGAGAATTGCTGCAGAAGCACCAAACTGCTAAAAGCAATACACCTCAAAACAAGCTTTGCTACGGCTGAGACTGTAGGATCTAGTGGCTTACTGCAACCTCTTTGGAGTATTTCCCCATGGGAATTCTTTGGATGCTTTTTGTGAACAGGTGCTCTGCAGGAATTTTGTTTTCAATGTCACGCCAAAGAATAAACACACATCTTTTTTGAGATATTTTGATGCTTCTGCATTTATTTTTTTTTAAATAAAGGTAGAAAGTGTGGAGGAGACTGGAAGTTAAAGAGACTGAGTATATCAACATTTCTCTTTTACCACACCGTACAAATACCAGTTTCAAATCAAGTTACAAATGATCCTTTAAAACAGATTAATTCAAATGTGCTCTCTCAACCCTATTAAACTGTCATCTTCCCCGGAGTGGGGATGGGCACAAATCAGACGCCCAGATCAGTGACCCTGGTCATTGTGTGGGAGTTGAAAACTCATCCGATGAAGGGTTTATGAATGACCTTTCGCTTTGTACCAGGCTGCATCGCACTCTCCAGTCAAATACCCATTTAATCCTTAATCTAGTGCAGGTGAAGTTGTTTACGTGCGAGCCCTGAATTCCAGGCGGGAGCGGGCTGTGCCCCGGGCGGGCTCCCCGGGCTGCAGTGAGCGGGAGCACCGCTGGAGGGCGAGCGGGGGGAGCGCTCCGCACCGGCGCGGCCGGAGCGCTCCCCGCCTTCTCCTCCTGCCCTCGGCCCCCGGCTGGAGCTGCGCGCCTTACACCGCTGCGTGTGAGAGCTGGGCTTGTTTCCCAGCCTCTGAAGCAGCTTTTTTTTGTCTTTCTGACATTAACAGTATAAATTCTTCATGAAATTCTTCTCTTGTTTAGCTGCTTAAAGAAGGGTCAATGAGTCACATTGAGTCACTGGAGCATTCCTGGAATTATACTTCTTAGACATTAGAAAATGTCAGAACAATAACAATATCTCCCCTCGTGCTTTTGCAAGAGAACAAAATATGAATCCCGTTAGTTTAAATAATTCTGGTATTGGAAATTGTACTGGTCACAGGTTTTAATTTTTCCTTGATGCCACATGCTGTAAAGTCAAGTTGAAACAATAGGAAGACAGAAGGAAAAGGTAGCATGGTAGCCTGTGAACATCAGTGGTATCATTATCGTCTCTTTGTTTTCAGAAATAACCTAGTGAAAGGCTCTTTCGAAAGCTAAGTGCTTTGGTTGAATTCTATTTACCAGCACAAAAGACTTCAGCCTAAGAATCAACACAAAACCCTGAAGAACAAGGACAAATGGAACAAATATTCTGCCGATCTTGTGCTAGAACTTTTTTTTTGTGTAGCATAACTTTTAATTTGTGCATAGCCAGGAGATGAGGTTTTTGTGTTTGTAAAGGTCAGGATTTTGGTACTCTGAATCCTGAAGATCTGTTTCTCACCCCTTCATTTAGAACATACTAGGAAGGGATAAATCTGTATAATTCGCTTTAGAAGTAGTAGTACACTTTAAAAGCATTCTGAAATTATTTACCTTATCAGTAAATCAAATGAATGACATTTCTACTTCTCTTTGCATTTTCTTCCCTGCAATTAAAGGGCTTTATTTATTTATCTGACTCCTCTACAGAGTTTGTACTTCAGTTGCTTTCAGGCAACCTCTTAAGGCAACAGTAGTCTAAGCCTTATATTTTCAATCAATCTTCTGCCTACGCTGTGAAAAAACTAACTTGTACTAATGCCGACAGTAGGATCTGTGTGCATTTTTCAGTTGGATATACTAACAGTCCCTGTAGAGGTGATGTTTCAAATTCAAAGCCAGAGTAACTACACAACTGCATTATTTGTTCTTCTTTCACCCTAATCCAGAGTGATGGTGAACAGATGCAACATGCTTCTTTTGATCAGTGATTTCCTGTCCTCAAAGGACCTTGTGAAATTGCCTCTCCTTCCCATTTCCAGATGGTCATTCAGAGGTTCAGTTGAATTAGGTTTTGAAAACATTAAACATTATCTCATTCCATTCCCTGTGATTATGTTTTTATTACTTTTATGAGAAGGGCTTGCTGAACACTCTCTGATCTGAACGTAGACTGGTTTTGCCTGGGACTTGTATGGCACCACATCCAAGATGTCCATGAAATCTACCCGATAATTTTGCAGACAAATTAGTCAGGAATGGTCTAGAAATGTAGCATTTATGGGAGTACCTTTTCCTCAGGGCAACTTTATCTTACCATTATCTCTCAGGGTATTCAATCCTTCCTGTCACAACCTAGTGGGTACCTGTGTGCTGAAGCTTTGGTGTTGTCTTATTAGTAGTAGATTTAAGACATGCGTTTTGGTTGTCCAATGGTTTGTTTTGCACACTGACTTCGAGAAAGTGCTGGCAGAAACACTTAATAAATTTTTCATTGGTAAGAACTTCACCGGCTATCAGTTTTCTATTCCTTGTCCACTCAGTTTTCCATAGAAAGTCTGAGATGTGGATCACAAGAATTGTCTTTGACAGGCCTCCGATTAACATTTTTCAAATATGGGGAAGTACAGAGGTTTCTGTTTCTCAGAATATTTCCATGGATCATGTTCTGATTAAAAATGTATGTATCCTATTATCTGCATGAGCTGTCTCCCCTGAGATGTGAAACTTGTGACCTACTTTGAAAACAGCACTAGTGCAGTTCCCCAACTTCTGCTGGACTCCCTTTCTCAGTATCTGCAGCAACTTCCTGCACTGTGTTGGAGGCTGCTTTGGATGTGACCTGCTGCCCACAGTAACCCTTGCTGTCATCCATCTTTATATTGGCAAGCTTCCATTTCATGCCAACATTCTTGCAAGAGCAGCTGAAGAATGACACTGAATCATGACAAGTCACCATAATTCTTTCTCTGTTAAAGAGATTTATTTTGACAACCTGGAGCTCTGGACTCCATGAAGCATCTGGATGGCTGGGCCCTTGTTCCTCGGCCTTTTGTAGCGGGATGATTTCACTAATCTGATGCAGAGTTGAGCTCATTTATCTTACTCTTCCTTGTGTTCAAGGTTTGGATTGCTCTGTGCTATTTTTCATTCCCGTTAAAATCTCTCAGTTATTTTGCCATCTGCCTCTGAGAATATCAGAGGAAACTGATATTTGATCAGAGTAAACTGATAAATCTGATATAAACTCTCAGAGTGCTTCTGGAGACAGTGTGGTGCTGGCTTCTCCTGCCCTTGTTACATAACAATGTGCCTACTAAAAGAGGTGCCTTTCTCCCTTCCATTGAAAGGGGTGGAGTCTGCCTGCCTACCTGCCTGCCTCAGTGCTCAAGTGACTGGATAGGTCACGAACCATATCAGCAATATAGAAGAGTGGGAATGGGGCAAGAGGAAGCCTGGGAAGAGGTTTAACAGAATAGAGGGAGACTGGGGAGAGAGGAGATGTGAGGAGTTAGGAGGGGACCGAGGATGAGTAAGCAGAGAGCTAGAGGTGTTGTGTGGGAATATAACCAAAGAGAGAGAAAGATGAGGAGGCAATCTGAAATGGAGAGGGTGTTTTTAGTGAAAAAAAAGATGGCCCGAAGTAGGTGCAAATCATTACAAGAAGTGAGGGAAAGGAACGGTCTCTAGAGGATGATGAATTACAGGAAACAATGTTGTACATTGGGAAGAACAATCTCCTCTGCACTGGAGGTTGTATTACCTCAGCCAGCTAGAGGAGGAAGAGTGCCCTTGTGTGCGTGTGCAGACTTCAATCTTGGTTAAGACATTTTACAGTGGAGAAGTGGGGGACCTTTCATTTTAAAAGTTTACTGTAAAAACATGGTGTGATGAATGATTTTGCTTTGATTCAAAATTGGTAGCCGCAGTCTGGTTTATTTCATAGTGCCTGCAACTTCGTGATGTGCATCTTCAGGAGAAAGACATTTTCTGCCTCTGTAGCCTTTATGAGTATACTTTAAATTAAATTCATTAGGCTCTCCAAAGATCATTAAAGAGATTCAGCCATGCTTAACAGGGCCCCAAACACATTATCATATTAGTTACGATCTTTTGATTAGACTTTGCCTTCAGCTTACCTACAAGCTTCTTTGAGAAAAATGGCTGTAATTGAGTATATTCTGATACTGAGAATACATTCTGTCAGTTTTTTGATAAAAATTCCATGTGTACCATAAAATTTTCTATCCCGAATAAAATAGAATATTAACAAAACATGATGAACTTAGTTGATCATATGCACACCAACACAAAATTATTATGTTCTTCTAGGTAATTATTTCCAGTAAAAGTTCTGTCAATGAAATGTAGAGGAGAGAATAATTCATGATTAGTGCAGACCTCATCACACTTGTGTTATTTTAAGTGTTAGCCAGAATAAAGTATTGTTTGAACGTCCTGCTAGAAAAGAATTAATGTATTTGTGGAATAAGATGAAGATGGAGCACTTGGAAATATTATTTTTTTCTTACATATTCTTATAAATTATATATGTAAGGAAAAATTAAGGAAATCTATTATTTCCAGCAGCCATACCATGAAATGTTTGGCATCCCATCATCTGGATTGCAAAAAATGCTTTCAGTTTAACATATAGTTTTTGAAAATTTTAATTTTTCTGTTCAGAAAATTGGTTATTTGCAACATAGCAATTATTAAGTCCAGGCTGAGTGTACCTCTTAACATACATAGTCAAGACGTTTGTAAATTTCACCCTTTAAATTCAGGGTTCATAATTTGTTTCGGGAAAGAGAGTGTTATTTATTAGAGATACTGTATTTACAGCCATCTCTAGACCATGTCTATTTTGAGTTTTCTTTAAGAATGATTAAATCCTTATGAGTTCAACTGTTTAAGGAATTGACTTCTAGCTCTCAAGTCGAATGAGAAACTCATGTAACTATGTGTCTGCTAATTTATGAAAGTATCATTTAATTTACAAACCAACTGTTTTCAAATTAAAATAGTGCTATTTTTTGTTTCCTTTTGCCTCTTTAAAAGTTAATTGTAGATTGAGTTCTGAAGAAAATTTACATCAAAAAAAGAAATATAAACTAGAATTTTAAAAAATTCCTGCATCAAATGGTTTAAGCTATTAATTTTTTTTTTTGCTTTTAGCGGCTAAAGCTCAGAGAATTTCAGAAGAATTTGCCATAAGAATCTATTTGTTAATGTGGGAAAATAATGTTATTTGGCTTAAGAGAGAAGAAACACGGGGTAGTTAATTTTGAATCTGATGTGCAAAAGTGTTTGTATATGTTTGAATCTACAGTTTTTTCAGATGCATCAAATAAGGGTTAAAGTTATCTCTAGGCCAGAAGCTGTTTATCAGCACTGGCATGCTGCTGAGTTCCAGCTCTACATTTCCTGAGTGAAAAGGATGTTAAAACACTAACCTAAGACACTGAAGCAGTAAAATCCATTTGTGAACATCATTATTGTGGCACACACTTTTATTCCAAAATAACAGGAGCAAAAATATTCTGTGTAGTGTTGCAGCATGAATGTGCTGTTCCTTCACTTGGGTAACCAGTTATCTCCCACTGCTATCTCCACTCTATGTTTTCAGCCACATTTTGCAGCTCTGATTCTGCTGGTTTTCCACAGCTCCTTATCACAGCAGCCCTCCAAGCATGCTGCAGAGCTTCAGATCTCTACACGTTGGGAAAACACAGTGAATGGGCCAGCAGAGGGAAATTTGAGGAATTCTTCGTAAATTGATTCAAGAAAGCAGACATTTCTAGGAGACAGACTTCAGATCAATATTCAGGTCTGGTCTGCGGTAAGCAGTGTCCATATATTTGCTTGAGCTGGAAGATGAGAAAACATGTTCTGTGTGTTGCTCAAGTTCTTGTTTTATTGGTTCCACAAAGATTATGCATGGTCAGAACCTTAGAAGCTGACCAGAAATGTTTCTTATGTAAAGGTATACACAATTTTATCAAATCCATGTTACCTAATAGTTCTATAAGTCGTTTGGGGTATTATATAGATGTCGTAGGCTGCAGAGGAACTGATTTTGGAATTTCCTAGAAATCAGATGGAGGCATTTTATTGTTGCTGAGAGTCACTGGAGACTGTGTGCTTCACACAAGAAGTTATTTCCTAGCAGGCAGTGGAAGAACAGAAGTTTGCTGCCAGTACTGCACGCAGCAAACTCTCTGGTTCATCCATCATTATCATGCTACTGCCAGCACTAGTCCATTGCTTCTTTCTGGGTCCCTGGTTTTGGAAGAGTGTGGGTGAAAGGGCTATTTGCCCACTGTTGTTTGAACAAAACCTAACAAACAAGGCCCTGCCTCTACAAGGTGAGACTTAGCAATGAGTCTCTGCCTGTGGCACAAAGGTTGCTAATTAAAGACCTTGCCCAAGCAGCCAAGCTGACAGACAAGGTATTAGTAGAGGAAAGCGCTGCTGTGCTCAACCATTCAGACTGAGCGACCAAATTTCTCCCAGGAGGTGCAGAACAGGTTTGTGAGGACACGCTGTATCTGACCGCACAGCAGTGGTACTAGAGCAGTATTCATTGCTGGGAGGCAAAAAGATGATGCATTTTCCCAGCACAGCACATGGTTAGATGGGACCGTGGCCTTTCACCCTGACATTCTCGGCAAAAGTTGCACTTTGTGTAAGTGACTCACAGGACATGCCAGCTTTGGTAGTTTGGAAACGTGTCTGTGCCCTCTGGCTTCATTAGAAACCAATAAGCAGAACAGTAAACAGACTACAAGTTTTTGGCATTTAGGGTAAGGTTGCTTTTAAAATGTTCTTCTGTATTTGAAAGGAGGACATGACTCACTTAGCAGAATTATGTTATAAATGCTGGCTTGAAAGTGCCTCATAATAGTGCTTTTCATTGCAGGCTCTCGGCTCGCAGGGCTGGGAAGAGTACACCATGCCACTCAGACCTGCTGTCCTTTTTTCCCTTGTTAAAGCAATGCTTTGATGCTGGCATGGAGACAGCTGCAAACTTAGTGGGGCTAAACACCAGTTTCCTCTGATCAGATTCTTTGCCAGGGTCTTTGCATATCAGCTCTCAGAACACCCACAGGAAAAATCCCAGGAACAAACAGGAGTTGTAAGTTAGAGTCGCCTGTTATTAGTAACAGTGTTATTGTCACTTTAGAGCAGAGTAATGAATTTGTCAAGGATGGAGAGAAGTTTTTTGTTCACTAATTGCATTAAAACACAATTTAAAGTTATAAAAATTCTATAAGATCAAAGTTAAGTTCTTTAATCAGACTCCTTTGGTGGCCAGTTTCTGACCCTGTACATTTTTTAGTTCCTGTTTTTTTTCCTGTGATGCTGCAGACTGCAAACTCCTCTGGCTTTCCATGTGGAGGAGTGAGACTCATCTCCACTTTGCCCTACCAATATATTTAAAGGCTTAGATTTAGAGAGCTGAGCACTTGAAATAGTCCCTAAATGACACTCAGTGGCCTTCACATTTGCAGTGGCATCTTCCTGCTCTGGGAACCTGCCCTTTTAAATTGTCTTTGAATTGTCAGATTACTTCATTGAATTTATCTCATTAGGCAAATGGTTCTGAAAATTACCCTCAGTAACAAGACTAGAGACTGTGATGGAAAGCAACGGGCAAAACAACCACAAAGAAGGATCAATATTACCATGCATTTGAGGTGAAGATTGCTAAGATCTGGAACTGAAATACATGCTGTTTACTGAAAATCAATAGTTATACTAAAGGTACCACAAAGAACAGAGCCAAGTCAGTTTTACTTATCTAAGGTAAATCGAATACAATTAGCAAACTTAAATTTGCATATTTCATTTAAATGGCCAGTTACTGAATAGAAGCAACAAGTTATTTCAGAAAAAGCACACAAGTATATATGTAATGTAACTGCAGAACCTAATGAGATAAATGAAAGAGCACTAACTATAAATGATCAGCAACATGTCAACACTATGAATTAATTTTTAATAGCACGGGCAAGGTTTCCCGAGCAAAATTTCTTACATAAGATTCGTATTCCCAAAACATGATAATTTCTAACCAGATGCTCAGTGTTATTGATGATGATATGAATAACTAGTAAGCCCTTTGGGGGAATATGGGAATAATATACTGAAGAAGAAAGAAATTATTTACAGAGTGCATGAATATGAAATTTTTGATGATTTCTCTTTGACTCTGCTCTTAAGAGGTTTTCTTCTCAACTCGGCAAGAGGTCTTTTCAAAGGTTCAGCTATCACCAAACTGGTGTAACTATTCCCACTAAGATTCAATACTGAAAGGAAAGAACTGATGTAATTCCTCATCTTCTGTTGCCTAATTTCAGAACAGCTTTAATGATAAGCACTGAGCACCGCTGCATGGAATGTTGTAGCAGTAAGAGAATTAGGAAAATATTTGGGATGCAAATATTTTTTGAAGTATATCTCATCTTATTCTACCTACCTTGGACACAGATATTATGGACATATTTGGTTTAATTTGAACAATAGTTCAAGCAAGGGCTTGAAAAATTTCAATACCAGGGACCACACTTGCGAATTTTTTTCTTGAACAACCATGTTATTTCAAAGAGGATGTTATAGATGTATTGATGTCCTTTATTGTCTTTTTGGCTGCAGAATCAAATTCTTTTTGTGAGTCCTGATCAAAAATCAGAGATGGTTTGGGCTGGAAGGGGCCTTAGAGATCATCTAGCTCCAATCCCCCTGCATGGGCAGGGACGCCATCCACTAAATCAGGTCTGCAGGTCTTTGAGACATATTGCAGGATTGCTTGAGCAGCTGTAGAGTATGGAACCTGGGTAAGAGCTGTACAAATGCAGGATGCCTGAGGAAGTGTCTGAAGGGACCAGTGTGAGGGGGTTTGAATTAACCTAGTACTTGAAGGGTTATCTTCTCTTTGGTTCCTTTTCCCTTTGCCTGATCCAATTTTAAAATAGAAATGAAGTATTTTTAATTTTTAAATTAGTCTCTTTCTCTTATAATATATAAGTAAGTGCTACAATGAGTTGTTCCGAGGCATCTGTAGTATATTAAAAACCTAGATAAAAGTGACAAACTGGGCTTACGTAAATATATAATCTTTACTGATTGTCTACATGAAACTGATTAAAAATCCCAGAATCCCAAAATGTGGTTTCATATATTGAATAAAACCTTGAAATGAGAACACCATAAGCAATTTCAAAGTTAGGCACAAAAACATAATATGTCTCGGATATGTATAGTTTTGTTAGTGCTTTGATTTACTGAATTGTCTATTTATACTGTTGTATTTTGGTATAGTGGGTATGAACCTTCACAAAATATCTACAGCCAGATGTCCTTTTATATTAAAAATCCCCACATTTAGTATTTCGATCAGTTTAATTGTTATTTTGCTCTCATTAAGCTCTCTTTCTCCTAAATATATACATTCAAGGAGTGAACTGCAGATTTTGAGAAACAAAATATATAAAATATCAAGGGGGGAAGCCCACTATAATGAAGAAGGTATTAAAAAGTGTATAATTAATCCATACAATGTAGTTGAAAACTCAGGTCTCCAGTGTTAGAGTCTGGTTTCCCTTTGGTTTTCTAGTGACGTTTTGGTTGCAAGGATTGGAATACAGTCTGGTGGAAATCAAAACCTGAATTTATTTAAGATTCCAATGAAAATTCTATTGGTACAGTTAAATGAGAACATGGTCTGAAATGTTTGAAAAGAAATAGTGCTGGATAAAATGTCTCTCCTTTCTCTGGAGACAGACTGCTCAGTTAGGTTAAGTGTTGAGTAATACCAAGTGTGTTGAGAAGCTCAGAGAAGACTCATTGATTCAAGCTGAGATTCATTCTGAGCTTCTGGCTTGCTTTGAGTGGTGATCTCAAAGTGAAACTCAAAGGTCTCATACCATTGTGAATCCAAAACATGAAATCTGTTTACTCAGATCTAGAAGAATTGAAATTGCTGATTCTCATGCAGCTGTTTCACCCATCTTTCCTGGTTAATGGCTTTGCTTATCGATAAACAAAAATGGAAACTGAATCTCCTTGGGCACTGTCTGTTTTCTCAACTGTCCCTTATAATGTCTCTCTACTGATTTGCTTATTTTCCTTAGATTTTGACCAAACACCATGTGCAGAAATCAGGCAGGGAAAAGGGCAGTGTGTGGGGCAGGGTACTGGGTCAGCTGGGATCTGGCCCGTTGTTGAGTGACCAGGGACAGCGTGCTGCCCTCTGGCACCATTCCCACCTGGAACTGGGGCTGCTAAGTGGGCTGATGAAAGTCACTCCAGTTTGTCCCCAGCCAAGTGAAAGATTTTGACATCTAGTGTGCCACCTGCCAGAAGATTATTTGTTTTGCTAACAGCTGGTGAAAGGGAAACACAGGCCCTCTAAACCCATTTCTTGGTAAGCAAAGGGAAAGCTGCTTATGACTGACTTTATTTTCAGTGGGGGTCAGCTAGGCACTCACACACTGCTGTTTTGGATATTAAAGAGCTCCACAGTGTTCTGCTGTTTCATTTAGCCTTGCTATTAACAAATTTTTTTGTGCTCTCTTGCTCAGTCCCTGTTCACTGGAGGCGTGAACTCTGCCTTGTGGACTTGTCCTTAAAGCCCTCCAGAAGGCAGTGTGGACAGGGAGCACGAAAAACAGAGGTTTCTACATCACAGAGACTGACTGTAGCTAAGTATGTATCAGCTCTGGTCTTGCTGCCTCTTTTTTGGGAAGTGGGAACACACCAGATGTCCATCAAGAAAATGCTGCAGCTTTTAACAAGAATCAATAAAAAAATGAACACTGTGCTAGAGGCACTTAGTGTGATCTAGCTAACACGTTTGTTGAGGAAATCTTCTGTTTCACATCTAGAAGAGTTATATATGAGGCAGCAAACTCTCTGTAGATTGAAAAGTAATTTTATGGTGAGGGAACTGTGTGAAAATCAAGTGAATGGTAACTTGTGCTCATTAATGCATTTGCAGTACTTGGAATAACAAGTAATGATTATTAGCCTTGACCTGGCAAAATGCCAGCTTACATGCCTGCTTTTCTTGGTTTGGGAAGTTATTAAATATGCTGCTAAAAATTGTTGTCTACTACTACTGCAAGTATGTCTTGTTTCACTTGAGAAAAGGTTGCATTTCACTGGGTCAGTAGCACTCTAATACATGTCCTTGTTCACAGTTTTCATTGAAATAATGCACATAGCCTGTTATAAAGCTAAACTGATACGAAAAGTGTAAGGTGGATCCATTCCCACAAGAGACATAGATGTTATTGGGGGTTAAACCCTGAAACAGCTTAGAAATTTGCCACATTTTGCAGTAGGAAATTTGAGTCCACATTAAGCTATCATAAAAAACGCCAAAACTCATCACTGAATGGTGACAACTTGCTAATTAGCATACACATGGTTAAAAGAAAATCCTTTTCTTTCCAACTGATTCCTCTAACAGTGAAGAAGGTATGCAGCAGAAATCACCAGCAAAATTAGACTCTCTGAGGAAGTGCTTAGGTGGTAACCTCTTCCCATAACATCACGTTTCTATAAGGGAAGGTCAGAAACAGCAAGACGTCTTCAAGATGACGTGTTGAATTGAGCTGTAAAACATTTTGTTGTTGCTTAGGCATGAACTCTGTTCCACAAACAGAGATAAGGTGTCTCAACTCTTGGCAGCAAGGCGGTGTTTGGGCTCCAGAAGGAGCTGGTGGCAACCCTCTGACCAGGAGATCTCCCAGTGCTGGCTGGGCAGGGAGCCTGGCTTAGGCACACCTTCTTACTGCAGAGCAGCCCTACATGTGTCACAGCCAGGCGTTGCTCCTCCACGGCCTTGTGCATTCATGTCTCGTAGCATCCACCACACTTCCTTGGTCACCTGTCAGATTTAGGAGAGTTTTCCTGGCACACAGGTGATCTGTTAAGAAGATAGTGAGGAATAAGCCCAAACTCTCAACCAGCCATTAAGCCTTAGACAAAACAAAACAAAATCCTTTGAAATTGTCTGTGAAGATTCTGTGGACACTGGCATTACTTGCACACAGGTTTTTTACTATTGGCCCAGGCAAATAGTAAATATTTTTTTAAAAAAAAATATTATTTTATTTCTTTTTTTTTTTTTTTTTAAGAATGAAAGTGCTTCTGGAGCTTCTCAGTATCAATATCAGTCTTAAACTATCCAAGACAGCCATGCAACCCCCCTTACTGTGATTGTGGGTTTTTACAGGCATTTTTACCATGCACAAAGACATTTTGCAAGCAGGATATACATTGCTAAAGAGTATTAATTAATTATTTATTGGCCAATCAGCCATCAGTGAAGTGGAGAAGTTAGCCTGTGTTGCATTTTGGAATTGTCTGGTCCTTGCTGAGTTGCCATCTGCCAGTGCTCTGCTTTCTTTCCTTAGGGTTTTGTGTTGGTTCACTATTTTTCTTCTCACGTGCTTGAGTTGTTAACTCTTACCAATTATTATTCAACATTTACATCTCTCTCTGTGTTCTCACCTTGGGTTTGTTGAGGGGTTTTTTTTAAGCTTTAGCCCACGTACTTTTTAAAACCTTAACAACTGTTTTACCAATAAAATTGAACTAAGGTCACACAGCCTGGCTCCATCAAGCTATATTTGGGATAATAGATGCCTGAACCCTGGGGCCACAGGTTTCAGCTGCAGCAAGCTCTTTGTGGGTTTTGCAGAGCTGCCTGCACAGCAATAGATGATGATTAACTTTATGATCTTCTCTATGATTTCATGCTTTTCCTGAATAAGATACCTATTTGAACCTCTCTAGTTTTTGATCTGCAGCACAGAGTTATCCTTTGAGTCTGGTATGCTCAGCAGCAGTTACATACTTTCAGAATGAAGATGTTCTATAGCTTTTAGCTTTACAATGGCCCGTATAAAAAGCACCATAAAGAAAGAAGAGTGTTGTTTGTTCTGCTGAAGATAACCTTCCTGTTCTGCTGAAGATGATCTTCCATCTTCAGAAAGTGATCCTGAGTTGGAGTTGGCCAGGACAGGACCCAGCTTGAGGAAAGGTATGGAGAAGACAGACATTCTTCTCTTAGAAGTGCACCATGAAAGGGCAAGATGCCATGTCAGAAAGCTGTAGCAAGGTAAATTTTACCTAGATACACAGGAAAAAAAAATGTGTACACTATTTAAAGAGAGAGAGAATTTAAGTACTATAATAGGTTACAGAGACTTCAGAATTTTCCTCCTCAAAGCTTTTCAGAATGTGACTGTACAAGACACTGAGGAAACAAGTTGAGTACCTGAGTTAGTTCAGCTTTGAGTAAGAAGTTGGGAGAGACCTCTCCATAGCTCCCTTCCAAGTTAAACTTTTCTATGATTCTCTGCTGATACATCACATAGCTTACCCCAGGCTATTTTCCTTTTTTTGTGCCTGACTGAGCTGTTGAACAGGAACTTAAAAGATAGTACATAATTCATAATTCTTCACCAAACTGAGAAGGGCAAGAAATAATCCAAAATAAAACTAGTCCTTCAGACTTCAAAGTGGTGGACTGATTCCAGCTTTTGAATCCTGCTCTCTAATTCAAGTAACTCACATATCTGTGCATATTCAAGTTCTTACAACTTAATACTGGGAATGTAGAACTTGATTATCTAATTAAAACTTCATTTCACTCTGATAAATTGCCTTATTTTGTAAAGCCATCTGTGCTACAGAAACACAGATGCTAAATGACCCCAAAAACCCTTTTTTGTCCTAACTTTGATTTAAATCTTTAAACTTCAAAATGTCTTCTTCACCCAGCACTTGACCACCCCAAGTCTAGCACTTCCTTTGTAAAGCTGGGAACGTCTCAGAAGATTCTCAGCAGATGACTGGAAAAAATGTTCTCCATGTACATGTTCACTCCTGTGTTTTGCTGTGTCCATGTAGATTAAATTTTTTTTCTGTCTACTAAACAGCCATTTTGTGGTACAGATTTGACTTGACAGGCTTATTTGACTGACAGGACATGTCTCAATCTGGAGTGATGCAAACGCACTGGGATTCCAGGAAAGATGCTAGTTTGTGTGGAAGGCTACTGGATGTGCATAAGCACCATGTTCCTGCCTGGCTTTTCCAGCCTTTAGAAGAGACTGATGTTTTTTTTCTGATCCTTTTCTAATCACTGCCTCAACTGTTGTTAAAACTAAGAAATTAATATTCACGTGTTGGAATTCCAAAGAGAGCATAATTATGACAACATTCTTCTTTCCTATTGTGTGTGAGCAACTTGAATATAAGAACTATTACACTTTAATATATTCTTGATGTTGCCACTGATATCAAGCTTATTGTCTTCATCACTTTTCACATAATCCTGTTTTCTATTTAGAATACTTAGCCTAATCTGCAGGTGTGATTTTACTGTGTGTTTTGAGAATGAACCACTCTGTCACCTGAATACAAGGGTAACACGTTCCTGTAGACTGTGTGTTTTGCACCAGTTACCAAGAATGTTCTGAAATTGTTGTGCTGTTCTGATAATTGCTCATTGATTCCCTGGAAGTCCATTCTTTACATGTGACAATTAAATTTTAGCTGTTACAATGGTTTCTATTTGATGTTCTAAAGCCCAGAGAAAATAAACATTAACTTAACTGGACTTCGTATTATATTCTGTGGAAGGGATCTCACCTAAATACAGAGCTCTGAAATGAATTAGATACTGGAATGAATTAGCATAAGCTGATTTTCTATGTTCTCCTTCTCATCAATATGAGGAGAAATGCACCTCCAGGAGCAGATTCTAACACCTGAATCTATATCTGTGTGAAGATTTCATCAAACGAGCTGAACACCTTCTCCTTATGTGACACAAACCATATATTTTCTTATCTGAACAAGATCTACATTATCCTTTCATTAGGCATCTGGTTTTGTTTTAATCTTTAACAGTGTCACTTCAGAGAGAGAGGGAGATGAGTTTGCACCACTGTAAACTAATGATTAAAACTTTGTCCAAAAGCTGATTCATTCACCTGTGGTGGTGCATGTCCCAACAGAGTGCCTGCTCAGTCCCTCCTTTGCACTGAACAGCAGACCCAGCCTGACACAAAGCATCAGCACACTTTACCTACTGACAAATGGCAAAGGTTCTTTAAAAGTTCTTCTGTAAGTTTAAATCCATATAAACATATTTTCCACGCTTTTTGTAAATTTTCTAGGAGCACACATATTGTACTCCAGTACCTAGCTTCACTTCCATCCTGAAAGTCCCTCATGTATTTTTGTTCAGTGTGGGCTGGTGTCTGCCCCCAGGGAGCAGTTGCACTGTCTGCATTAACCCCATCTATAAGGTGTACAGAAGGCTTGGGATGTGCAGTGATCCCACGTGTACAACACCTCCCCAGCAGCATCCTGTGCTGAAGTCCTGACCACAGGACTGTCTGGACCATCTGGACTATCCTGGCACCATTGCAATGCTCCTATGGCTGTGCATGAAGATGTGAACAGGGCAGCCTTGTGCGTTAAAGGCTCATTCACAAGCCCTGCAGTTTGCACCACGGTCTGGGAGTACACTGTGTGCAAAAGAGCAACCAAGGCCACACAGGGACACAAACAAGCAGAACCCAGAGCCCTGAGGCAGTGACACTAACTAAGCCCAGAAACCAAGAAAGTAATCAGTGGAAAGCAAAACCCAGAGGAAGGAATTCATTATGAACAGCGGAGTCCGTGGGCTGCTGATATGTTATCTTTGCCAGCCAACCTGACTCACCAGCATGCTGAGTCTGTCTAAAAGGCTGCAGATGCATTCAACTTGCCTTGTGCCCACAATCAGTCTCTCCAAAAGCGTTCTCAGACAGCGTGAGAAAAGCGTGACCTGATTCATGCAGAGCATGGCTACTCGCAGGAAACTTGAGTGCTCCAAAATCTTACCCTAGCTGGGAGCGCTGCTATTGTCTCGGAGCTGAGGGGTGCCAGGAGGGCCTGGAGCAATCTAGTGAGGAGTTAATTAAAAGAAAACAAGTTACAGTTTCATCTCATTTGCTGAAGAAGGTGGTTGACTCTTTGTTGCAGTGGGCTGCGAGTGATTTGTTGTGCTGGGATGAAAGCCCATCCTCTTCAATCACTCCCCAGTAGAGCAAAATTACCAGTGTCAGGAAAACTCATTTCGTGGCATTAATCATTCGTGGAAAACTCATTTCGTGGATTAAAATGGAACAATCTCTGAGCTGCCCTGCAAGAATAGCTGTGGGACATTAAAGAGGGCCTGTGATCCACAAAACCAGAAGACTTCGTCCTCTGCTTTGAAATACTGTAGTGAGCCAAACATTTATTGGAATGAGATGCTCACTGCATTGTGTATAAAAGCACTTCAGTGTTTGATTACTTGTGTCCTATCTCCTCCATTGTAACACAACAATCAAATAAGTAATTATTTGGTGTGTTCAGGTGCTTCTGTTGGGGGAGTTTAAGGATCCATTTAAAATCTTAGACTGCTTCTTGATTTTAAGTGTTCAGTAATGACAGATAATGGACTACCACAGAGTCTATTCAATCCATTAGGAATAAATGCATTGCCATATATATTATAGCTGCATGCAGTCATTTTAAACAAGAATGTTCCCCTGGCTGCTTTGAAAAGTATTTTTCTTCTTCTAAGGAAAGAAAAGCAGATTATGTGTTGAATTGTGGTATTTTATAATCCAATAATTTTCTTGCCTAAAAAATCTGTTTCAGATAATGTATTTGAATTTGCTACATAGCAACATATTTGACAAGAGAAAAAAGGTTTTATTCCAAATCCAGAATCTGGATTGTCCGTGGAACTTGGAAAAGGTACAAAATGTCTCAAACTGGTTTTGCACTTGAAGAAGAAGAATGTATGTACAAGCTGCATATATAGTAGATATATATGACATGATTTTCAGATGCAAAGTAAGACAAATATGTGTCTATTCAGATTCTTTTCTACTTTAACTGATATCTCACATCTACTATAGCCATGTATATGTCATTGTTGAGTGGAAACCACTAATCTGTACTTGAGAGACCCACAGAACCCTAAATCCCCCAGCATTTCACTGTGCTCACTACCATATTGTCATTTAAACAGTCTCTTGTAGAAGTTCTTAGGGTTGTAGTATACAGTTTCGTGAAAAAGTCAGCTTGATGCTCAGTACTAATCAAAAAACCAACCAACCAACCAACCAAATAGCACCCCCCAAATAAAATGTTAAGAATTGCTAAGAAAGGAAAAAATAACAAAATATTGTTATGCCATTGTATAAAAAAATTTTGTGCTTATACTGTGCAGAAGTCTACTCTTCCCAGCTCGACAATACACAGTGCCATTGGAAAACATCCAGAGGCAAGTCACAAGAATTATCAAAATTATGCAGTGGCTTCCATGCAAGGAGCAAATAAGTTAGGATTCTTCAGTCCACAAAAAACCCCAAGCAAACAGAGGGAAAATACAACACAAATCTATAAACTAAAACGTGCTTATGTGATAGGTTTAGAATAAATGGGGTGATTTGTCACCCAGCATGAGTTTAAACTGTGTAGAATTTCTGCCACAGGATGTTCCAGATATCTCAAATTTCAAAAAAATAGTTCAAAAAATTCAAGAGAAATCTATGAAGAGTTATTAGTTATGAGGACACAGCTTCTGTCTGATGAAGCCCCTGAAGGCTGGAAAGTGTTCTGATGAATGACCACCATAGGCTTGCTGGAATTTTTGCTAAACATTCACTTTTGGCTAGAGCCAGTTGTTGAACTAAATAAAACTTCTTCTTGCCTCAGTACAGCTATTCTTCCATAACCTGAATTAACTTGCAGTTCAAAGACACAGAAGGCTCAGTGTGGAGCACACATGGGGAAGGAGGGAATGGGACAGCACAGCTAGGTAGGCATGGCGTGAGACTTGAAGTGCTGTCCCAGGCAATGCTGTTGGGAAGGCTGGAGCATCATCAGGTCTTTTGGCAAATTCAAGCTCATGTAAAAGGCAGATTTTCACCAGTGAGAATCAGACATTTATGCCACTATAGCTAAGACAGTGTAAGGTCTTCATTCATTTATATGAATGGCAGAAACTGACATAGCTTTTGATTACTGAATTACTATTTTAATATTTCTAATAAATTATGTCCACTTTAAACTCCATTGGAAAACCTGTTTACTTGTTTTGCCATGACTCCTTCAATTGCAGCACTGCATACAAAGACAGAATTTGACTCACATACTCTGATTTGTGTGGAAATGTGGAATCTATGTGGCACTTAAGAAACACAGGAGACATGTTTTCAGTCTTGTACTCCAGACATATATACCTGCAGTGCCAGAGCAACAGCTGTATGATGATATCTCATAAGGTTCAGCACAATACTTGAAGGATGTTTGTGAACTCAGCAAGATTTCAGGGTTTGTTTGGTTTTATCGTCTCCATCCAAGTAGAATCTGCACATAGTGTGAAGGAATATATCATGTGGGAAGCAAGGAAAAGGATTGTAAACAACCCTACACAGGGTGATTAAAAAGTTATTTTCCTTTGAAGCAGGTCTGAACTTCCAGCTACACAAACTTTGGAGGCAAATTCAAGCACCAGCTCTCAAGAATGCCAAACTACACATCTCTACTACTGGTTATTGCATTTAGAAATAGTCTCTGTGTAGCCCTTGTCAGAGTCCCTGGAAGACTTTCATTTATATTGGAACATTATTGGAACATTTGCAGCTGTGCGAAGTTAACTCATGGTATGATTTTGTCACATTAACACACCCCGATCCGCGCCCTTCCCTGTGAGTAAGGAGTGTGAGCAAGGCAGACACTGACCCTAAGATTTTTAATCAAACTGACCTAACTTCACCTCTAGAAGGTTCACATCCTTATGTGAAGCAAAGGGCCATTTCCTATGAACCGGGCTGTGCTGCATCATGAAACCTAAAAAATACTTCCATGGTGCCAAATAGGCTGGGTGAGTCAGATAATTTCTGAAACTGTTTCTCTGGAAAATTGCTCAGTACTTAGAGATTCACTTGTCTGAGGCATCTCATGTGCATATGTTATCCCTTTCAAACCATTGCTGAAAATCAGCCTGTAATATCGAGATGAACAATTGTCCTTTGTAACTGACTCTTTACAAACCATATCTTTTTTCTGCATCTTTGCATCAGAATACAGAATCAGAGACCCAATATCTGCTTGTAGGAATGGCAGGAATAAAACAGTAGAGGTGGTCCCAGATTCATCTGGATCAGATTTTGTATCTAATCAAGTCCTATTTAGCTGCAAGCTATCACTTGATTACTAAAACCCCTCCTACTGGGATGCAGCAGCTCAGTTTATACAGAAAAAGAATTGCTTTGGTTTCCAGGGCATTCAGTCTGATCCTTCCTTTCAACATTCATGAATAGTTAAAAAAAAAAAAATCAGTCTGTTTTTGTGGGACCAGAGGCTCCATTTTATCCTCAAAAAAAAAAAAAAGCATTTTAATGGTTGTATTTTATTTCTCCTGCTCTGAGTCAGAATCATCCAAGGAAGGGATGAGTCAGTAAGCCCAAATGATTTTTGAAGAGAAGACTACCTCTTAAAAGGGATGACTTGTAACCCTCCCCACAAAGGTGTACAGAAGGGAGGAGTAGCACACACGGATTTTGGGCAGTGCTAACCCCAAAATGCACATTTACATTGCAGTGGCTGCTGTGACTGTGACTTGTATAAGTGGCTCTGACTCCAAAAAAGAGTGATCTCCTTTGCTGCTGCTTGGGCTGCTGTGCCAGCAAAGTGCTCAGCAGGAAGCTGCCACCCTGCTTAGGGTGGGCTTTGTAGCCAGCACTGAACTCTGAAACAGCAAGGTGCTGTGGGTGCCAGGATCCAAGAGACTCTGCTTTAGGAACTCTCCTGCCAGCCCCAGGGAAGCAGGGTGGAGTCCTGCACCGAGCCTGTCTGAAAGGACTTTGCTCCAGCAGTGCTGGGCAGGAGGCACTGAGTGCTGAGCAGACAAATGCCCTTCGGAGTTAATGCTTTTCTGACACTGTTGCATGCTGTAGGGAACTACATTCCTTCTCTATGTTACATTTTTTGAAAGATAGTCCATTTTTTGATCCCACAGGAACCCAGGGGATTGTCCATAAAATAGGAAATTCTCTCATTTCAATATAATTTTAAGTATAGCAGGCATACACGAAATTTTAGAAGGGACCATTCACTGAAGCCTGAAGTGTAGTTCTGAGTGAGGAAGGACGTGCAAGTGGCTCTGGGGCTCTCTGAGGCAAGGAAAAAGAAGTTTATTTCCCTACTCTGCTGCAATATGGAAATAATTTGGGCTGGAATTTGTGAAAGCACTGGCTTCCTAAGGACACAGATTTGAGACTGCCATCCATGCAGAGTACCTTGAAGACTGGTAGAAAGAAACTGGCACAGGCAGCTGTGCTCGTGAGAATAGGGATAAGGGACTGTAAGAGGACACAGGAGAGCTCTGCTAGCCTCTGTCTCACTCACATGTGTGTGCTGTAGTTTCACCATTAATTTGTGAAGATTCACGTGGATTACCACTCTTCTTCTAGAACAGAGGGGTCCCAGGGAAGAGAGGAGGAACAGAGAAAGGTAGCATGGATACCTTCCAGAACAGTCTGCCAGCTGTCCAAAAGTTTCACAGTTGAGAGCCCGTCAGAAAGTTCAGTGCTTGTTGAAATGTCAGCCATCCCACTACAGCCTAAGGTTTCCAGGGGTCTTTAATGCTTATATAAAAATATATACATATACCTTATATATATATGTGTATAAAAATATGTAACCCTTCATTATTTCAGAGTGCTGCCCACAATGTTATAGATTTTTAAGCATTTTTAGAAATACACAAAATAGCCTTGCAGCATCCTGCCAACATGTGCCTGGGAAGCTGATTGAATGGTCATCTTCCAAGTAGTGTTTATGAAAAGTGAGGACTTGACTGGGATGTTTTCTATGGATAGGTACAGCAAAAATATACTAAGGTCTGTTGCCAGTGTTGAAAGGATGAAGTGCAACTCAACAAAGGATCTTGGTCAATGCATGAACTGGTAAATAAATGATCGTGTAGCTGTGGTGCCTTTTAATAAATAAACCACTTGAGTAGAAGAAAAATGACACTGAAACACACTTAACCACAGCACTTTCAGGAACGCTGCCTGCCTCCTTCAGAAGTGATTTATCAACTTCTTGATTCTGATATTTATTCATCCACATAAAAGAGCAGTAAACACTTTGAACTCTTCAAATCCGAAAAGATGTTTCTGTATTTGGCCTGTGCTAGCCCAGGCTTTTGCTGAATGTCACTTATGCCAGTTCCAACAAGCTGAGCTACTGAAGCGGGCATTTCTTGTTTACTTCCCTGGAAACAGAAATAGTGTTTAAAAAAGCCCTGGCACTCGAGTGTATGGCTGCTAATTTTAACCCACAAACAAACCACTCCATAACTGATTGGATGACAAACTGTGAAGAAATGGAGCATGTGACAGCCTGGTACATCTTCCTCAACAAGTGTTTTGTGCAGTTTTCTAGAAATTATGGCTCCAATGACAGTGAGTGGGCATAAGAGCTTCCCACAGCTCTTGGGATACAGACAAGCAGAGCTGAGGAGCTCCGTAAGTTCACTTGCCTGGTGAGTGTGTTGTGATGTCTCCTCCGACCTCACTCACTCACCATCAGGGATTTGGACCAGACTGCTCTGCCACTAAGCAAACTGGCTTCTTTGCACCAGAGCTCCTGTCTGGGATTTCAAAATCTTCCTCTCTGGGGCTTTAATTGAAGCAAATACGAAGCTTTTCATTTTTTTTTTTTGCAAAATGTATTTTTCATGAGAAAAATCTCAATAATATACCTCTGTTACTGAGGGCAGGATTTCAGGCTTCGACCTGAATGCGGCTGGAGGCAGGAGCAGCAGGGCTCCCTTACACTGGGGCCGGCACGCACTGATGCAGAGCACAGGGAGAGGGAGCCTGTGCTGCTGTAGATCCTCTCGTCAGAAAATGAACAAAACTGAGACAGTGTGTGTTTCTGCATGCACAACTACCCATCCATCCCTATCTAGGCAGGAAAGCAGCCCATTTCTTACTTTAGAGGGTTCAAAGTCCTACTTTAAAAGGATAAAAAAGTGTAATTTAATGCAGAGATCCTCGTTTCCTCTGTAACCTGAGTTTTTCAGAGGAGAGATTTCAAAGGGGAACACTCACAGTTCTCATTTCTGTTGTCAAATGAAATGTAGAAACAACAGCAGAATGTGTAAATTTTTACTTAAATTATTCCCCTGATGGACAGCATGAGCCCTCATAGTCTAAAAAGTATACTACAGGACATTTGGCTTGCTTTAATAATAAAAAATTCAGACTTCTTCAAGTGCTTGTAAATTCGAGGAATTTGCAGAGCCAATCTTAGAAAAAGACAAAGGCCATGTGATTGACCTTGCTGACTAAAGATAATGCTATTTGCAGAAGTATCTGTATTGATCAAATCCTGACAAATTATTGATCAGAAAAAAAATTGACAAAGGCTTTCCCCTTACTGTTGAATTGTCTGTGGATTTATTATATTTATCCTCAATTTTAAATGTATTTACCTAACTATTTCTGAGGATAACCTTTCTTTTTATGCTTTGTTACTCAGCAGGATTCATTGCATCAGTGGCTCCCAGACTCTTCTGAGTGAGCCTCCCACCCACAGTCTCATCTTCTTCCCTGCCCCCTCCATTCCCAGCAGCTCTGTAAATCTGGGAGATGAAAGAAGGGGGAGGTTTGTACCATAAACCATCTGGCAGCAGTTCTTTTTGCTGTCTTGTGTCACTCTCTGCCCCTTTGCTATTACCTGGGATCCAGAAGGGAGTCTGACAGCAGTGCTGGGGCCTCTGTGCTTCCCATCCTCGGGTGCAGGGGGAGGCAGTGCATGGCTCAGGCTCTCTCCTTCGCAGTCCCTGGATCCAGGTTTCACCCGGTGCCCTGTGGCGAGGATCCAGTATGCCTGTGCATGGAGGGACTGAGGGAATAAGGCATACATTCTGGTTTAGAGTGGTTTAGAGTACCTCTCCTGCCGGTGCTGTATGGCCACTGTTAACATGCCAGAGCTGAACTGCGGGGAGAGCACAGCACATGCATGATTTTTGCCACTCAGGTTGTTTTATTCTCTTCCCAAGTTTCTGATCAGAACTCTTAAAATCTGCTTTCCTATAAAGCACCGTCTGAATGTGTTCTCTCCACAAATCCATAATATTTACTTCAGTGTAATTGTTTGCACGAATTCCATGGCTGCATATGTAGCTAGATTTGGGACTTAGACATTAGAATTGACTTTGTTTGTGACTGGTAGGGATGTCATCTCTTCTTCCTGAAAGTTAGGTACTCATTTTAGAATGAGTGTAGTGCTTCCTTGCTTTTTCCCTTTCTCCTGGCACATTAAAGTTTTCATGGTTTGGGAATTGCCTCTTGTCTTCTGCCTGCTTACTAACACCACTGAGCCAAATCTGAATAGGAATTTCTAAGGGCAACCATAGTATGAGTATAAGAGTAATGGTCACAGCAATCGCTGCAAGAGCTGTAGAAACAGAACACAACAAGAAAACACAGCTGTAACTTGTTCATGTGTAAGCGAAAATTGCTGCACAGCTTTTTGCAGGGTTTGTGCAAGCTGAACTCAGATATTACATTTTGACTAGACTATGGAGTGAATCAGATAATAGTTGGGGATGGTACTTACACTGTATTAATTAATTATGCTGTTTGGTGGTTATATGGAAAAGGATTACCAACCTCATGAATTTTATCCAGTGTGATTGACTGCCTGACTGTTTAATGTGAAGTCCCTGATTAGTCAGCCTCCCAGATGTTTTTTCTCTCCTCTTACATTTCTGTTTAGATATCCTTTATCTATTTCGTTTTATATGATTCTTTCCATTTATGTTTTCTTCAGCAAAGAATGCTTTCCTCCTCCCAACCCCTTTTAATTAATTCTGAAGTTTAATTGACAAATAAAAAACGCTAGATTTGAAAACTCTGGTAAGCTGCAAGAGGACTGACCAAAACAAATGCACAGTGTCTTCCCCACACTGTAAGGTACTGGAAGGTAACTGCTAATAATCTACCATCTGTCTATAACATGCACATAGGTCATAATTCTAAAAACTTTTATGGCATGATATGAGTTTATTTGCCTGGTAATTCCAGTGAACTAAATGGACATATATACAGCAGTAAAGTACCTCAGAGTAAACTTGCACATAGGCTGCATCTATTTTAGACTTAAGCAGGGAAAAGCCATGGGCTTACACACGGGGTCCCAGCTGTGCTGGCCTGTTAGGATGTTCCCCTGTGTGGGTCAGGGGTAGACCAGCCAGCACTTGCTCTGCACCCAGGCACTGTGGATGGAGCCCCTTGTGGGAAGGTGGGAAAGCTTTATGGTGTGGGTATGGTCAAACCATGCCACTTGCCTTCATGGCAAGAGACCAAACTCTGCCACTTTGCTATATTTGAACAAATATATCCTTAGAGGCCACTGCTGTATAAAAGGAAGCTGCAAAACTCACGAGATCCATGAATTTCTGTGTTCACAAATAGATGTCTCTGACAGTTTTCAGAACTCCGCCTGTCTTGAGTAGATGAAGTTATGCTCTACTTAGGTACATTTTTCAAATGTGATTTTATTTTTTTCTGAGCTTTCTGGAGCTTTTTGAAACTGTCCTGCCCTTTGTCCTCATCTCTTCCTGTGCATGACCTTCATGGAGACCAGAAGTCCCAGTTGGTTCCCTGAGTGTGGCTTCCCCTGTTGACTTTCCATCTCAAATATAGAGAGAAATCAGGCAACTTGGGCAGTGCAAAAATTGCAGACATTTTGTGAGCTGTGGGGATCAGGTTAGCAGTGGTGATTCTGATTCTTCTCACTTCTCAGGAGAAGAATGGAAAAACTGTTCTCTTTGCTGAAACCACTTATGAACTAATGTCTGTTTACAGAGAAGGGACCTTTTCTTGTTCTGTTCCAACTTTCCTGAGAATGTCATATATAGTCATATTCATTAATGCTCTTCAATAAATTAAAAAAAATTAAATATTCTTATTACAGGACTAAGTATACTTGTAGAGTCACAGGTCTTATTAATTACCTTCCTGTAACATGTTAAATCCCTACCCGTTTGGAAAATCCAGCACTTATGTCAGATACTGAGAAAATACCATTAAGATTAGGGGTTTTATATAAAGTCCATGCAAAATAAACCTGTACAAAAGACACTGGCAGAAGCAGAGCCTAGAATTGCTCCTCTGAGTTAATAAAGAAGAAAATTAGGTTCTTGAGAGCAGTGAAAGACCTGGCTCAATATTTTAGCATCTCAGTTGCTTAGTGTTTGAAATACATTTATCTGCAATGTTTTTGTTGCCAAACAGTCTCAAAAGCCAAATTGATACATGCTTTGGAATGAGCCTGTAGCCCCAGAGGAAGTAGGGTCATTTCCAGGTACTTTGGAAGATCTCTAATAGCTGCTCTGGCTGCATAAAATTAGGAAGAGTCTGAACCTTTTTTAATTACTTCTCTGCAGAAAGACTGAGCCATCAGCCTTGTTTTAATCCTCTTCCTTAGTGAATGAGCTTATTGCTCTGTTAAAAGGCCCATACAGGGAGAAATATTGTGAGGGGGTCATATGTTCTCTCACAACTGTTAATGTGATGAGCTGGAAAACAAACTCTGACACTGAGAAACGTTGTTCTGAAGAGAATTGGAATCCCAGCCCATGAAGACTCAGTCCTAGGGTCTGAGGCAGTTTTTACTGATGTTGTTTGCTTTTATTATTTAGTAATTTCATACTGTTCATCATTATTTTATTTTCTTTATTCCTTTTCTCAGGGTAACATGAGATCACTCAGATAAAGTGACGAAGATTTGCTTGTAACACAGTGTGTTGATAGTAGCCTGTCAGCTTTACTGTGGTACATTTCCAGCCATGTGTGTAAAAATAGACACCGAAAGGCAGTAATAAACTATAATGATACAGAGAACTTCTAAAGGAGCTAGCAAAGCTTTGTATCTCAGTGTTGTTCCCTTTCGGTATCAACAGGCAGGCCTATAGGAGTATTCTTAGTAAAAAGGTTATGGAACTATGATTGCATGAATATTTAAGAAGGGAATTGAGATAAGATAAGGAAAAAGTGGATACTACAAATGACAAGATATTTCTAGGAACTGGTAATACAGAGGAAGAGATGGCAATTTTGCATAGGGTATCATAGGTTAAAAATAATGATTTGAAATAAGTTTTTTGGTACTAAGAAGAATGTCTGAACCATAATTTTCTTCTATTTTATATAATTTTCAGCACTTCCTACAGAAAGGATAGAATTTGCCTATCTCATAGTCATGTCTTTGACATTACTGACATATTTAATATATGGGTTTTTTCCCCTTTCATTCTCTCCTGTGATAATCAGTCAGTGGTGGCTGATCTGTCACTGCTATTCTTCTAACGAAATTGTCACACAAAATACAGTAGTGGAACTTTAACTTGTTTCAGGAAACTCCATATTGTTTGAAAGCTCAGAACTTTTTTGGTTTTTCTTTCTTTGGCAGGGGACAAGCTCTTTAACACCTGGGCTGTTAACACATACCCAGTTCAAAAGGATGAATTTACCAATGCACATCACACACATCACATCCAAGTTTCCTTTCATAGTTCACAGTCCTAAAGAAATAAGACACATAAATTTCAGACTGAAGAACTGTGTTAGTTTACTCTATATTTAATCCAGAATGCAAAAGTTCTTTCATAATGCACTGAAAATAACACAGTGAAATGAGAGGTACATTTTCAAGAGCAACATATGTTAATGTCTATCCCAGGAGAACACAATTCCAGATTACCAAATTTGAACAACACCCAATTTTCATCCAAAAATTATTTATTGATCTGATTCTGCTAAAAGAATCTGAAAATCTGTGTAGCACTATTTGCAACAAATTCCAGGTATTTTTAATGTATATTTGAGGTCATAAGGCTGGGTGCTGGTGGCCATATAGCTTAAAGCTCTCTTCCTCTGAAAACAAAAGCAAAACCAACCAACCAACCAGAAAAAACCCACCAAATACCATTAAAATTCTGTCAGAATATAAGGAGAATCTGATCTCCTAGAACTTGTGGTTTCAACACCTTAGTCCATCAAAGGATGTCAATCACTCTCCCAAAGGCAGCCTTGCCTGAAAAGGTTCACAAGCTTTCAGAAGAAACACTCATTAGTGATGGGATTGGATTCCTCATCTTTTTCCTTACTTAATTGCTAATGGACACATATAAATTCCATTTGAACCCCCTGAATCTTTGAAATACTGTGGAAAATAGTTTAGAGTGTCAATATTACAAGATGACCCTGTATTACCAGTTCCTGGCTGACACAGTGTAGGTCAGCGAACAGACCAATTACGTCTTCTGTTATGCTCCCCTTAAAGCAAATGTAACATGTATCCTGAAGATCCCACTCTCCTTACTTTCCAGAGCATTCCTGAGGAGTATCTACTGTGGGCCTTGTGGGTCTTGCCGCCAGTGACACAACAGGAGGGGCAAGCACAGTGAGTGGGGGTGTCCCTGGAGGAAAGCTGGCACAAGAGGACCCCACTGTGGAGCAACTCCTCAGTCTGTCTCAAAACTAAACCTAGACAGTCAAGGACTATTCATAACAGAAACACAAAATTTCTTCCCCTTTCCGTGACAAAGTTTGACTTTTCATACAATTGGTGTATTAGAACTGCAGTCTTCACGAGTTTGAAGAGCAGGAGAGAATCTGCATGTAAGTTTCCCACAGGGATACCTGGATTGTAAAGGACGGCCTAACAATGCTGCAGACGAAATAATGTGTTTAATTTTGACTCAAGAGTTGGAAAAATATGTCCTCCATCACTACAAAACAAACTCAAAATTCGGTAAGATATCTTCTATCCACCTTAGACTGTTTCCTTATTAAATATTGCAGACATCACAAGTGGTCCACTGGCAATTTAATTACTGGTGTGTACTAAGGCAGGTCAGGAAACACAGTATTCACAAAGACAGTTGCCAGAGAGGTACATGGTCCACTTCAGCTTTTCACCACTGCTAGTGCTGGTGAGGATAGACTGGGAAACTGGTATCTCAGCAGTACCTAAAAAGGTGGATAAACTCACATGTTTTGTTTCCCAGGCTGTGAAAAATCGATAAAATTTCTATTGCCCTAGTAAAAGCGATAAACTCTGTTCACCTTCAACTGCACAATTGCTTTTGACAGGAACTCTGGAAAGTTTTAATGGAAAAAGGCTAGCATAGCTGTGAGATCAAGAGGTGAATGTCTGTCTGCTCTTTCTGCAGATAACTGAAAACATCTGCCCAAGATGACAGAGCTGTCTTGAGTATTGTTATTATAGCTTCCTTAAGTGGAAAAGTAAAATAATGGCCATTAACATATATTTGCTGTTATATTTGCTGTAGGGGAACAAACTCCACATTTTGGGTTCCTGCCTCTTTCAAGTTAATATTCCACAAATGTGAGACAGTAACTTTCACCAGGAAGTGAACTCAGTTACAATCTTAGGATATAGTTTATCTTTTTTTACCAAGTAAGTTTCCACGGAAAAAAATAAAGATATTGAAAATATTAAAAAATAAGAGAAAACAAGATTTTGGAAAGCAAACTACATGAAAGAAAATTAGTTTCAATGTAGTTAGTTAATTTAATCAGTTTTAATGACTCATAGAATCAGATGGGTTTTTTTCAATTTAGAAACAGGGACGAAAGGCCATTCCAGAACTTGCAGGTGATGATACTTTTCTCACCTGCTATTATACTCGTAAGCAACTTCACCATAGTTCCAGCTGGGGCACTGAAATACGCATATGGTACAGGTGAGAGTGTCTTCCTGCATGTTATAGCAACAGTGCAGGAAAATACAAGTATCTCGCTTCCACTCAAAAAGTGCCAGGCTATCTGAACTCCAAGAGAATCCTTTTGAGCCTTGCTTTTCACTCATGCACGATGAAGGCTTCACCCAGCAGCAAGCTATAGTTCAGTCATCAATCATGTGCATTTTAATAATTCTAATTTTTTTAATTTGCATGTATGGATAGTAATCAACAATAGAAAAGCACCAGGAGTGTAAATGGTGCTTTAAAATGTGTTGCGGAAGAACATTCAGTGATTAAGCTGTGATTCTTTATGCAGTCGTATTTTGAAGGGACCAGACAACCTGTTTGAGCTCTGCCTGTTGCTAATAGACACTCCGGTGGAGTATTTTGCTCTCAAAACCCAGAACTCCTGCTTTTTCTCTCAGTGCTTTTATGCCATTAAAGTTCTTGCCCTTGACAGTTCTTGAGTGAACATAATCCAAGACACACCACACTTTCTGACAGCCTCTTTTAACAGGCATTCCAATGCATTTTTCATACTTCATCTTTCATGCAGCCTTAACCATCTTCCCTTGAAAGAGAAATTATACTGCTCACCTACGGCATTTCTAAGTTTATACTTCTTTGTTTAAGTTCTCACTTTCTTAGATTGACAGTCAATTTCTAAGGAGATAATTGAGTTCTCGTTATGTAAGCTTTGTGTTACTTTTTAGGAGGTTTGGGGTTTTTTAGGAGTTTTGCAGTTACACAACTTTATGATACTTTTAGGAGTTTTTGTTTTACTTTTGTGGGAATTTTGCAGGCTATCTGCCAGTTCTACTTTGTAGTTATAATGATATAGTAGTGTTACAAAAAGTACCCTAATGATGTGTTTGAAAACTACACGGTGTCAATCGGTTCTATTTGCAAAATGAGTCAACATAAGATTCCATAAGGAATCAGCATCAAAAATGATGTCATAAAGATTTACCTGGTGTCAGCTGAGCTTTAGTTTATTGTCGTATTGGATGAGGCAGTACTCAGATGTGTAGCCTTCGTGTGCCACACTGTTCTCAAAGCACCACTACCATGAAGGAATTTAAATGTACAGATTGTATACAGTGCTGACTCTTTGGGCTTCGGGCAGTTGTCAAGAGAACTTTGAGCTACTGAAACCTGTCGCTGTCTGATGAAAGAAACTGTGCCTTCCTGCCTTCCTGGCTGCTCATTTCTGCTCCAGGGCTGTCAAACCACTCAGCTAGCACAAGTTTCTCTGGCCTTACATTGGAGTGGACCAATGAAACACTCCAGGTAAAGTTATTCTGTCCAAAAAGCTATTTGGGAACAGCTTTGGTGAATTGGGTGAATTAAGTTGAATAATCTTATCTGACTCAACCTATTAAGTGCAGTAGATACGATCATTTCTAGAGGAGCTCTTGCAACTCTGATAATAGAATCTTGACATTACGGAAGGGCTAATGCAAAAGCACAGCCCCTGGCCTCTCTTACAGCTCTGTGCAGCAGGGTCATAATGGAGGGGAGGGGACCAAGGGAGCCATCTCCTGACTACATACCCCTGGAAATACTGTTCAGGGACACAGAGACACTCACAATGCTGATACGTGCAGGATGGTACCAGTGTGCTCGATGAGCAAGTGCTTGCCACACTGGTTAAACAGGGGTAACTTCCCTCACATTTATTCAAGTGCTGTTAAGCTGCACAGGAGGAAGAAGGAGCCTTTGGCTTTCCTCCCTTACAGCATAATCACCGGGAGTCCTGCAGCGATCCTCGGAGGTGTGGCGAGCCCGCTGCCTTCCACCCCGCAGGGGCACGGATGGCGATGTGCCAGTGGGGCTGGTTCTGCCAGGGCAGGGACGGGACTTGTTCCACGCACGCTCCCTCAGACACATCTCTTATGATGGTCTAATGTAGTCCTCCAGGGGTTTTGCCAAGACTAGTTTCTTCCTATAGACCTGTGGTTCAGGGAATAGGCAATAAGTATAATTAAAACTGCTTCTACTTATTTCCTGAGAAGTGAGCTTCTCTTGCTTCCAGCTGTGTTCCCTGCTAGAAGAGGTGCCAGCTGAAATTGCAAATGTCTTCCCTACGGCTGAAAAAGTAGAAGAAATCATTGTGTCTCAGTATTGTCTTTCTGCTCCTTAGGAACCTGAGAACGTTTCAGGGCTGCCAGACCACTGAGGCTAAGCCTTATGGTAACCCAGCACATGCATCTGCATAAACTGAATTCCTCAGTCAGAGTTTTGTTTGGGTGTGCATGTGTTTGTCCTGTAAACCTGCCTGCTCTCTCACTGTTTTGAGGAAAGCTTGCACTGTCTTTGGATGAAGTGTTCTCCTGCTTGGTCATGGGCTGGACCCATGTCCCAGACAACTCTTGCAGGGCATCATCCTATGGACACCATAGCTTTATGATGTGGGAAGGGATGATAGCCCTTCCCATCACAGCCACATGAGGAAGCATGAGGACCCAGCTCTGAGCCCTCAGTGTCCCTCTCATAGCTGTGTGTCATGGCAAAGCAGGGCTTAGGCAGATCTATCACATCCACTGAGTTCAGAGGTAGTGACTAGTGTCTTGCTTCATATTCAGTATGATTTCTTTCCACCATGTTTGTAACTTGCTGCTGCTGCTGTGAATTTCAGAAACCTTACTTTACTCCCCTGGAACAAATAATAAAAACAATCAGTCTCCATTAACATACAGCAATTCAACATCCTGACTTTTATGAGCTCACTGTAGGAGTTTAATTAATTAAGGATGATTCTGCATTCTTCACAAGGAAGATTGGCTTTTTTGTTTACTTTGTCATAAATAGTCTCATATGTCAGAACATTTTGGAAAATGCCAAGGAAATATGCTTCCCTCCCACTTTGAGAATATTCTCCCTCAGCACTTTTGTGTGTTGTTTTTATTATCTTTGCCTCCAGTAAAAACTCTAAGATAGGCATAATTTTCAAGGCTTCTGTACAAACAGCCTTCAGTGCATGTTAGCAGATTTAACAAAAGATTAAAGACAAGAACAAGATTAATAGGAAATATGAAAATAAAGAGCTAAATCAATCCTGCCAATATTCTCAGGTCCAAGTTTTTGTTTTCCTCACAAAAGAAGTCTATCTGCCAAAGTGTTGCACCCTTCAGTTTTAAAAAGTATTTCAATGTAAAGTAAAATACTCCATTCAATATAAAACATTGCTGCTTATAAGATTCACTTCTAAAAAGAGGAAGTGACAATGAGAATCATGCATCACAGCTGAGATCAGCTCTGTAGGAGTAAGAGTAGGACAATAATCTGTGGTGACAGGAGAGAAAGAACAGGATAATGCAGCAAGAACCCAGATTCCAAGATTGCAGACTTGGGCCCCCTGATCCTGTTAGCATCATAGCACTGTAGCAGAGCAGGAGCAAGGACTGTAGTGAGGTTCTTCCCGGAGCCCAAACAGTCTTTCCAGATCCAGCCTGACAAGCAAAGCCTCTACTCTTCCTGCTCAGCATAGCAGAGAGAAACTCTCCAGCCAAACCCAGTGAAGCTGCAGAGCCCTGTTGGGTGGCATTCTTCATCTACCTGCCTTGTTTGTAACATGTGTAACTCTTGCATGCAGTGCCTGGTTAGTCCAGCATTTGAAGGTAAGTGCTAGGCAGTGAAGTGTACAGTGCTATTGATTTTCAAGAGAAGTAGAAAAAAGAAGGACCTCTAAAAACTGGAAGCACAATTTCCATTTTTTTGACAGTCACAACTTCACCCCTATTTGTGGGTGTACAGAGTAATCAGAGAAATAAGAAGCACCATGTACTAGTGTAACAAGCCCACCTCCTGCCCAATGTGTGCCGATTCTCCCAGCAAGAGGATGTTACTTGGAGGAATGCAAGGCTGGTACAGAAGGGTCTTGGAGGAATGCAAGAAACATCTAGTGTGTGCAAGGAGCGTGTCTCGTGAGCACAGCAGAGAGTATGTCTCAGCAAGGCGAACAAGCATGCCCTGAGCACTGTGTTGGCAGCAGGGCTTTACCAGCAGCTGCGTGAGCACATTTTAAGCTGGCCTAGACGTGTCTGAGCAGCTTTATAGGCAGTGCAACTGCACTGTTACCAGTGCTAGGCTGAGGCATGCAGTCTCTTAGTTCTACAGGCCTGAAATTTCCTTCCAATAGGAAATCCTGATACCACAGGCTGTGTGTAGCTGAGACCTGGAGCAGAAGGAAAGCAAGCGTGAAGGAGCATGTCTTGGCAGCCCAGTAGCTACAGCGCTTACCTCAGGAAGGGGTTTGGGGTTCCCTTCTCTACTCTCAAGATTATTTGTGGTTTTATACCTCGAGCATCCAAAGTAAGCCATAGCCCATCCCAAGTGAGGGAACCATGCTTCTGGCATCAGGCAATGAGACACCCTCAGGCCTGCTCCCCTCATATCCCACAGCCCCTGAGGTCCTGGAACAGCAGCCCAGCTGCATTAGGAGGATCCTCCTACCTCTCTCTTCTGCAGCCTTGTGGTTATGAGGATTGTAGGAGATAACAGATATGAATGTGAATTCTACTTGGCCAAGAGATGTAATTAGCTGTCTTAAACAATTAAGGTGAGAATGGTTTCAGGAGACGGGTTACTTGATCTAATAGATGAGTATCACTGAGAGGCAGAAGATCACTTGCTTCCATTACTGACTTTATGCCAAACCCACCAGTTATTGGGCAGCTTGTAGACCCATAAACTCACTAATCCATGAAATGAGATAGATGAGATGAGATGAGATGAGATGAGATGAGATGAGATGAGATGAGATGAGATGAGATGAGATGAGATGAGATGAGACACCCCAAGTAACTTCTTGCTGCATAAATTAATTAAATTGTCTGGCAGACAAGTCTGAGGAACTGAAGGGGTGGAAAGGACCACTTTAATCTGCGAAGAGGGTGAGACCTTCCCTTTCAGCAACAGTGGGCCAATGGATTAGGCCCACAGCTAAATCTCACATTTCCATTTCTGGTGAATCCAGCAGCCACAGATAAGCAACCATTGGCATCTGGAAAACTTTTAGGTTGAGCAGGAAGCCTAGTGTGGAAATGCTAAAGAAGATGCAGAAGCTTCATTTTTTTTCCCTTACATACTTAAATTTTGCTTACATCCCATTTTAGTCATCAAAATAGGCCTTATTTTGCATTTGCCTAGTCTCATCTTTGAGACATTGATTCTTATGCTTCTGCTGCTAAATTAAAGGCTCCCCTAGTTCTTGTGTAACTACTTTCTGATAAACTAAATAATTTCATCCCTTTAAATTGCTTACTGCAAGGCATTTTCTCCGGTGCTTTTGAAGCTTCCTTTTGTGGCTTTTCCAATTCAATTTTCATCCTAAGTCTTCTCAGAACATTTGCAAATTATTTTGTTGTTCATTAAAAATTCAGCAAAACCCCAGTGTATCCCTGGGGCAACTTGTTACTCTGTGACTGACAAGGCACTAGTCTGAATCCACAATGTTTTCCTATTTAACATATGCAAAGTCTTTCTGTCCCCAAACTTCAGTACATATGAGCAACCCAGAAGCAAAATAACAGTCTGAAAAAACCTTTGCTTCACAGAGAGGATCTGATACCAGAAGACACAGCTGCATATGTAGTTCAAATGCATAGTGATTTTTCAGGTGTTGCCTGGAAGCTGGTTTTAAACATATTTTTGGGAGACACTTTTGAGTATGGCAAATTTGTATAGTTAGTCAAAACGATACATATGCCTGTAGGATTAAAGCTGTGTGGAAATTAGCATTTTATATTTTGTTGCTTGTTCTTGGTAAAACCAAAGAATTTTTCACAGTCTTTTTTATTTAATAATAAAAGTATAACTATTAAGTAAAATGAAAAATGACATCATCATGACATGATACAAATATCTGTTCTGTCTGTGACTCATGTATTTACATGCAAATGTCTGTTTTTGGATAAAAACTGAAAGCATAGCTCAAAGCCTTACAACACAGACGGGATCCCATTTCTGGAAGGTGATTACCGTGTCCTGGCATTCCAGGTGCAAAACCTATAGAGCAAAATTGTTGGTTCTCATCTTTATGCATTTAGGAGATGCACAGGTTGTTTTTACTCTCTTCTTCACTACTCCTTGGTATATTCTTCCACTAAAACCATCACACAAAATGGTCAAGTCTTTCAGTCTCTCAGTCTTTTTCACTATCTAGACAATGCTGATCTTTTTATCATGCCCTCTTGGTCTTCTGTGCTTCAAGATGATAAGCTGGGGCTTACAAAAGTCTTGAGATATATTGCTATTAGTAGAGCTGGAGGTGGCTACTCAGCTGCAACAGAAATTCCCCTACTTCCTGGGGTGGTTGGAAAGGCTTTGGGAGAATTTAGCTTGTGCAAAAATCTCCTCCAGGAGATCTGACTTGCAGGCTGACTTGCTGATTGTGGCTGTACATCTTCAATGAAAGGGAACTTCACTGGGTGTGCTTATGCTTCCCCATCTGCCAGCAGCACCTCTGTTCTTGTTCTGCTGAGCTGTAACTGGCTGTAAGTGCGACTTGCATCGTGTACATGTCATCTATATAACTTCCTTGCCCACAAATGCCGGAGAAAAGGAAGTGCCCTCTCTGCAGCCTGCACCTGGCATGCTGGAGCACTGCCTTCTATGACACTTCCCTAATGCCAGTACAACATGGGTTTGATCATGGCAGATTGCTTTCTGTGTATTGTCCTGAACTCAGATAAAAGCCACACGTGTGTCCATATCCATGTCAGCCTGTCTCCATGCTAAATCATAGCTATGTTTTTGCCAGGTAAGGAAGACACATACTGGAATCTCTGACTCAGTTGTGTTTGCTATGCTGTGAGACCTGATTTAGGTTTGTACCTCTTAGTGGCCCACTAAATCAAGGCACTTTAAACTGGGAGTGTTTATGTGCTGAAAATCCAAACCAGACACTTTTAGATGGAAGGCTTACTAACTGGCATAAATTATGCTAGGCTGATCTCAGCACCTGGTTCTGTGTCCATATAGGTCTTCCCTAGACTTAGCCACATCTCGTTTGGCCACACATCTGACTACACACAGTGTGACCTTTATTTACATTATTTACGGCTAGCCCCGTAAATGATAAATTCTGGCTCTATCTCAGATAGTCATCCAAGCAGCAAGCATCTAAAAACCAGCTCTGCAAGACAGCCAGCCATCTGGAACAAGAAAAATTCATTTCCAAAATGTAGTGACAAAGCAACCTCCACACATCCTCTCTGGAGCACTGGCTCACAGCCAACAATAAGGTTTCTATGTAATATATTGCAAAATATTTGCAGTTCTGTACTGGTGTTTCCTTTTATTATTTTTCTCCTGCTTAGCTATCTCCTTCGTTGGTGAGCATTTAGCCCACCTTTGTAGAACACGAATTATATGCAGTAAAATGCTTATTTTGGTTGCTTATCCAGTTCTGCTTGTCTTTTTAAAAAATGAGTCCACTAGTGATCTATATTGACTAATTTACTGTCTGAAACAAATGTACAGTGTCGAGTGACTAAAATATTGAATTGATCTACTGTTGAGAACTATCTGAAGGAGTAGAACTACATCCAAGATTAATTTTGTTCAGTATTTCTCTTTGTACATTTGCCTTTTTTTTTTCTGTAGAGACTTGAAATATTAGCACCAAATTGTCTGAAGCATTTATCTCTTGCCAATAAGACTATCGGTTCAGACCTAGTAAAACATGTTCAAGCTTTTCCAACATAAGCACTATGTACTTTATGAAGTCTAAATTAAGTTCTTTATGAAATCAGCATCGGTTATATAACCACTGTACAGTTTCATTAAATATGGCTTATTGTCGAGAACATTCTTTTTAGAGAATTTTGCAGGCTCCTTTCCAAGGGGAGCAGACTAAATCTTTCAATCTGACACACTGGAAGGAAGGAAATAACTGTTGATTTTTCATATTTAAATGCAGTGCATTTTTGCTTGGGTCATGTTTCATTTGGACCTTCCTGTCTTCTGAGGATGTTGAGGATCTAGTCTGGGATAAATTCATCTGAACACCCCCTAGATGGATTTCTGGGCAGCTCTTTAGAAGACTGGAATTCTCCAATAGGTCTGATTATTTCATAGCTCTTTCTGTGCTTAAGTTTCTGGGTAACATTTGTATAGTCTGGTCTTGGGCATGTTCCTTGCAGCCCCAAAGGCTGCTGAGCTTCAAGGTTACGCATAAGCTCTGTGTACAAAGCCAGCCACTGTTTCTAGGAAACAATGGAGTAACCTTTTTTTACTCCTAATTACTTGCCAGATTTATATAGCTGACAATTCGCACTCAGCATATTTGGATTTTAGTTAGTTTTTTTTAAATCTAATTTTCTATGGCTAGATCCCTTGTGCCATTTTCCTGAGAGCTGCTGGTGTTTTTAAGATGTATAGGAACAGCAAAGTATCTCTCCCATCCTATTCTCCACTATCTTTCTTCCCTTTTCTCACTGTGGAGCAGGGAATTGCTCATCTCACTGCAGTACTTGTGGACTGTATGAATTTGCCTGCTAGAAGACTATGCAGACTAATCAAGAAAATTTAGGTAATGGAGGTAATGTGAAGCTGGAATCCATGGAAAAAACTGTGCTATTTTCTCCTCCATTAACTCAATCTAATTCAGCATTTGGTTATTTTTGTGTAAATTAAATTTTTTTAAGTGGTTCATTTTAAATGTACATAATAAAACATCATCAGCAAATCATTCCTGGACATAAACAATATCATACTTTTGTATCAAACTTCTGGACACTGCATTTCAAGGCACGAATTCAGTAAAACAGTAGTCCTTGAATATTTATGGTACATCGGGACTAATGGCATCTATAAAAAGATGTTTATAGAGGATGAAGGGGTACTAGGCTGTTTGGTGTATAATCTGTGCATTGCTGAGGTGTTTGCTTTCACTACTAAGAGAATTCCCAGCTGATGGAGAGTGCCATTTTGGTTAGGACTTTCACTTCTGCCAAGGTCCAGCATTACAGCAACAACCAATTTTTCATATTGACTTTCCTGCCCTTAAAAGCCATCTTCTGCACAGCAGTGCAGTGACAGGAGTATTGCCAGAGGCTGTTTGAATGATTCCCAGCTGACTTGGTTTTGTAGGCCAAGACATGGCTATCATAAATCTAGGGATGTCCCAACAAGGACGGGAGAGAACAAGGGTAGCAATGGTTTACATCATTATGACATCACAATGTCACTGAAGTGTTCACCAACCTCAGCTCAAAATACATGTGGGGAACGGGAAGAGGAGGGAAGACATCTAAGGGAAAAAAAAGAAGCTGCAACCTGAATTACAGCAGCTCCTAGATTGGCCAAGGGCAAACAATAGCTATGTTTACAGTCTCAGAAGTACTGGATTCAATAGTTTTCCCCTATATAAACCTTCTGTTTGTGAGTAAATGAGTTTTTATAGATATAGCAATGATCAAGTAGAAGCACCCAGTCTGAATACACTTTCAGGTGCCATTTCAGAGCAAACAGATAAAACTATTCTCTTGTGTTGTATGAAACCTGTGACCCTCGAGGAATGGCAGCAGCAAGGTATCAGTTCCAGAAATATATAAGGTCTTATCCACACACATGTTTTTAGCATATACCAGCATGTCTGTGATGATTTTTAGAATGTAAGCTTTTGTTTTACTATAAGTAATGTTATACTCCTTACGCTTAATGATTATATGGACCAGTCTTCTCCAGGAACTGAGTTTGCAAGAGATGTCATTTAGAATTGCATGGAGAGACAGCAAGGAAACAGAAGAGCTAATAATTATTCCTAGAAAAGACTTTTTACCTTATTTTGGTGATATAAGGGTCTTTAAGCATCTCTAATGTCAATGAAAGGCAGTCTGGGAGCTGGAATAAGTTACGGTGCAAATAATTCTTCCTGTAAATGACAGCTAAAGCCCCATGTATTTTCAGGTGCATAAATTCCAGGACTTCCATGAGATATGACACTACCATATTGTGTAAGAAGAATATGGTTTGAAATGAAAGAACAAATGAAAACTTCAGAGATGAGGGGATACCCCTAATGGGAACATGTTAAAGACCAAGAAGTGGAGGGGTCAGTCAGTGTCTGGAGAACAAAGTGAGAGATTTGTCATGTGTGGGAGGAAAAGAGAGGGACGCTGGCCTTCTCATCTGTGCATTTGCACTGTAACCCTGACTTTCCCATGTTTGATCCTTTCTCTCTGTGCAAATTTGAATCTGTGGCAAGGTTAGTAACAAACACATCCCTTATTCAGTCATTCAGAACTTTTCTGTCATATAGCATTACAGTGACTCAAATCCGGCATAAAAAGGAGGAATCAAAGCAAAGGATGACCAACTCCATGACAAACGTCTTTGACTATATGAAAAACAGGATGCAGCTCAACCCCCCTCAACACATTCTAGCCTGGAGGTCACTTGAGCAGCAAACAAGCTTTTTAGTTTCCACCCAAATGGCTGTTGTTTTCCTATGGGTACAAAAGGAGGCCCAAGAGTTCGAAATTTTCTGGAAGTGAAAAGCTCTTATTGAATCAGACACTACACACTATCCAAAGGGACAATCTCCAAAAATTCTCTATGTAGGTGGGTGAACATTTCCACCCATATCTCCAAAGCATGTGAGCAAATGTCTGAGATTTAAGAGTTTGCATCTCAAACAGACGTTTGAAACTACCATTGTTGTTTGAGACTCCATTGATGTTTAAGACTCTCATTTCAAGTATTCATAATTTGCTCTGTTTTAGGACAAGTGGGATTTCACAAGTGTCATGATGAAATAACAATTCATCATTTTATCCAGTATGTCATTGGACGCAGATTTCTAACTCTTAAACTAAGGCCTTGAGAAGTCTTAGAACTGGTGTATTTGTCTTTTGGTCAATATTTCCTCTTTGACTACTTACAATAAATTTTGTGAAGGGTGGAAAGGTTGTATTCAGGCCTATGATATCATCATGTGTTCTTTGCTGGGTACACTGTGGTATGTGCTGTTTGCTGACCTGAGATAAGACTTATTTGGCAGAATCATTGCTGTTGCAATCTGACAAATCTCTGATGTGCTTTCAGTTTCTGCAGTGCTAGATTACTTTGGAGGATATTGTTTCTCAGAATTGAGCATCTGGTCTTGCAGAGCAGAGGTATACCTCCAAGGAGATTCTGAGTCAAAACATACTTTAGTGGCAGTCAAAGGCACATTTTGCATTTTTGCGAAGTATTTTTATAGTAAAATTACTGTAGTAATAACATACTAGTCATTCTAGTTCTCTTCATTTTCTGATTTCTTTATTACTACAGACCTCCTGAGACAGGAGAAGGCTTGGTATAAGGAGGTTTGAAGGTATTTGGTCTTGGGGAACCTCAATATTTTCCACAGAGCAGAGTGAAGTCTTGTGTAGGGGACATACATGCCTGTTGAGAGAAGCATGGGTATAATTTCACATTAATTACATCTAACCTTCACTAAGTACAGACATTTTCTTAAGAGTCTAACCAAATCCCACTTTTCTTTTTCTCTAGTTCTATTTACTGCTGGTTTTTTGGTTCTGGTTTGGTTTTTTTTTGTAGTCGTACACAGAAGTTGTTTCCATTGGAAAGTTAATTTTCATTCCAGGTGAGAAAGGGAGCTGAACTGACCTACCCTGCAGCTCCCCAGTTGCTTGTCTGCTTCTGGCACCAGAAAGAGAGCAGAGCCCATGGAGGGGACAGTCAGGCAGCTCATTGCAGTAATTGCTTTGGAATTGTATTGGTTTGGTGTAATATGAGATGCTCCCACAGCTGTCTTTTCCAAATTCTTTAGAAGTAGACCCTTGATCCTCAGGGATCTGTAAACCACAGAGGAAAACCACTGCTTAACTAATCGGATTATCAGCTAGCTCACTTGCATGTAATACATATCTAAACACCACTTGATTTGGGATATTAATTACAGCCTGCACTGAAAGAATATGCATAAGTCTTTAATTACTTGGAAAGATGTTGGATCTTCAAATTGGTGGCTGGAAATCTTATTTCAAGGGTTTAAGAAGCTGATAATTGCTTGTGATAACCATTTTACTCTGTAAATAGGTTTTGGCAATATATTGGCGAAGTACTGACTGATCTGAGTCCCATTTGTTGTCTTACATATCTGATTGACTGTGAGTGAGCTCAGGCTAAAGGGTTTTTTTCATTCTTAACTGTCTTTATTATAACTGCTCGTAGTGCAATGTAAAATGTGAATCCCTTTATGTTCTGGGCTGAACCAACGTGGGGCTGTGCACACCAGTGCACAGTTTAGTGCACAGAAAGCAAACGCTGTATGCCCCATGACTGAGCTCTTATCAAAACAGCACTGACGTATTTACAGCACTGATGTATTTACTGATCCTACTTGTAACCCCACTGTGTGTGAAAGGATGGCAATGCCATTCTGACACGTGGAAGTGCATTATTTTCAGAACAAATACTGTCAGTTTTTGGGGAATCTGTATAACAGCTCCTTTAAAACTTCTTGAACTAAATTGACATGTGGAGAGCTTGCACATTTAGCAAAGCTGAAAAAAATGATAGAGATTGAGAGATCTTTTTGTAATTCAGTTTTCTGTGCAGGATTGATCCCACTTTAATAATCCACAGATAAAACTTTAAAAGTTATTTGAAGAATACTATTTGGAGGGTGAGAAACAATTAAAATTTTCCTTGGCATAAAATAATTCAAACAAGATTAAATCTTGCCTCTCAACCTTTCTGAAGACTTTTTTTGGCAGTTTGTTATATTAATTTGAAGGAAAAAACCATTAAATACCCTTAAAAGTACTTAGAGCTTCCTTGACGCAAAATTCTGATAGAGATCCAGTGGGGAGCACAGAAATACACGGAGCAGAGAAACAGTCACAAGCCTTGCTGAAACCCTTAGCAGGATGCATATTCTAAAATGCATCCGGTGAAGCTCATGGTGAAGGGAGAGGGCCTACATAATTGCATTTTTTATACAGCTTTTCACAAAGGCTTTGCAGGAGGGGCTCTTGTAGCAGGTTTCTTCACAAAAGAAGGTAATTCTGAACTATATCTGATGCACTGGTGATAGCTTCCCTGTGGAGATGATTCAATCCTATAAGTTTGTTCATGGAATTAATAGAGTATCAGTAATATATACAATGAAATTTATCTCTCAGTTGCTAGTTAAAAAATAGCAAACTGTATTGCTTCCAGACTTGTGAATTGTCTCATTTCAGTAGTATATTGGATGAATTCAGTACTAATTAATGAAAATAATAAAAAATTAATTATAAATCTGGTAATCAGTAATAGATTCAAACCTCCTGTCATAGTCTACAAGTCTACGAAAAATTGCATGTTCACAGAATATCAACCTAGCTTTTATGGCTGCCTGCAGTTGTCCAAACTTTATCAAATGAATACAGTTATCCAATTAGTTCATCTAGAATATTTATAAACATTTCATTGTTTACTGCTGTACTTCCCTGTACTGCTCCAGCATGCAACAAACTTCTTTCAGCTGAGGAAAATCTCACAGTAAACATCATACAAATGATGTGAACACTTCTGTCTGATATTTAATACCTAGACAACGTGAAAGTCATAACGAAAAGAAACAAATAATATCCAGTTTAAGCTACATAAATAAATTTCTGACACAAAAACCTGCCTAAACACAAATATATTATGGAGTAAATCTAATTAGTACAAATACATTTCTTGACATATCTGCCCACCAGCTATACACAGAAGCTCTTCTCTCAGTTCTTCTCTGGGCCAACTTTGCCCATCTGTTTTGAATTCAGTAATAAACTAACAAATCTGCTGTGTCTATGTTTGCTGTAGGTGAGATTTTCAAGGCTGTTTAGTTTTACCTTCCATTGAAGGTAATGGCAATATTTCTCTCCTAATCAATTTAAATAAACCAGGTCAGCATGGATTATCCTCAGAAATCTGACTGTGCTGGCTGTCTCAAGAAATCACACTTAAGCAATGAGAACTAGAAAGAACCTTATGTAGACTAAACTGTCATTGCTTCGCTCTCTAATTTTTACTTTGATACTTGGCAGCAAAGAAATGCAAGCACTGTTAGAGCTGTAAAGTAGTCCTAACTCGCTGTTCAACACCTGACAGTGATAGACTCTTAGAGAAATTCCTTTAATAGCATCTTAAAAGCCATGAGCTCCTGTGATTCTCAGGCAGCCTTGCTTGAGGCCAGGGGTGGCAAACTCAGCAGAGGAGGTGGGATATAATGGGCTTCTAGCAGTTACCATAGACATTTTTCAGCTAATTCAAAATCTACAAAGAACTGATGTTTTCTGTGAGGCAAGAAACAACTAGTTTCAGTCTTGTCATAAACACAGCACCTTTCTCAGCAGGAGAGCTTAGACTGACAGGCCTACAAGTTCTACATTTACCTCTGAGCCTTTTATCAGTAATGCATGGTCATTTTAAAGTAGTTGACTTCATGCTATAAACCACCCTGTACTGGTATAGTTTGTACTTGCTGCCAGAAGGGAAACAAAGAGGCCCCAGTTGAACCACAGCTTTGCAAAAGAAGCAATGCAAATTAGCCTGGGTTACAGTCCCACAATTAAATGGTTCCTGGTATCTGGTGTGGCTTCTGAGCACTTAAAGTTAATGTGAAGGGATCTGTCCTACACCGTCTGCATGACACGAACACTCCCACAACCTCTGGAACTTCTCATTGAGAGTCTTCTGGGAAGCTTTCCTCCTGCAGAGACTATATGAACAGGAGTATTTCTAAAGAATCAGGACAGCTGGAAGTGACCTCTGGGACATCCGGAGGCCTCTAACCCAACCTCCTTCTTGAAGCTCCTCCCATGAAAGCAGGTTATTCAGTGCCTTGTCCTGTCAGCTTTTGAAAGCCTTCAAACCTGGAGGTTCTGCCATCTCTCTGTGCAACCAAAATCCTCACAGAAAACCTTTTTCTCTATATTGAGTAAGAATGTTACACATTGTATCCATTTCTTTTGCTTCTATGGTGCATATTTGAGAATAATCTGGCTCTGTCTTCTCAGCAGTCTCCCACAGGTGGTTGAAGATGGCACTAAATAGTCTTTGTAGCTGTACCATGCAGAACAGAGAGGGAACCTCTTCAGAACTTCTGTCCTGTTCTGGCATTGTGTAGAAAAGACTGAAGACTTCAGAAACCCTGAGAAAGAGAAGAAAAAGCGGGGAACCTGGCTCTGGGATTCTTTTCCATTACAAATTTTGCATGGAAAAATCATTGAGTAAAATGTGTCAGTGGGAGCAGAGACCTGGAAGCTGTAGAGTCATTAAGATGTGCAGTCAGACTTCTTCCTTTTGCTCTCTCTCTGTGGCTCCATGAATCTTTTAATCACTGCATCTCTGTGCAATGGCCTTGCTAGGGAGAGAGGTAGCTACCACCATAAGAACTAGTGGGTTGAAGTGTTTGCAAAAGTGCTTTGAAAAAAAGGAAGTCTAGTTAATGTTTCACACACTGCTGTGTAACAGAGTGTGTTATTAATCATGTTTGTCATGAGACTGATGAAACAGTAGACTTGAAGGATTCTTCTGCTAGGCATACAAACCGAGAATGGCAGACAGCCCTGCTCAGCCTCATGGGTGTAGAAAAGGAATAGGCACTAAAGATAGGACTCATCTGGCCAAAGGCAGCTCTATGTCTGCTGGACATCATAAAAAAAATTTCCTCCTAGAAATGTCTTTTTCTCCGTAGTGACAGGGAATATCAGATGCTATCTGAAATGAAGCTCACGCCATGAGCAAGAGAGGCAGTACTGAAGAGTACTGCTCAGGATGAATTTGCAGCAAAAAACCACCCATGTTGCCTTCCTCAGGGGGGATGAAGCAGCTAGAGAGGTAAGAAGGAATAGCATGGAGGGGGCCAGTACAGAGGAGAGAGTAGCTCTAGGAGGTGTAATGAGAGGAAGGCAGTGACAGTGCGAAGGGGGAGGAGAGGCAGAAAGGGACTGGCTGGTCAGTGAAAGACATACAGAGCTCCCTGGCTGTTCAGACATTTCTGCTTTGGGATCTTTGGCAGCTGTCCCTCCTGTCTGAAGACAAATCTTCCCAGGAGGCTGTGAGCACGTCTGGAGGGCATAACCCCAGCTTCCTGTGTCCCCCAGTGGGTCCCTCTCCCTGCATACTTCTTGGCTGTGCGGTGGTAACTTCAGCAGCAACAATTCCTTTTCCTCACTGTCTCCACAAACTGCTACGTTATGCACCTGTTTAGCACCTGTGACTCCATCAGATGTCTGGTATCAGGTTTTTTCCATCCACTGTGTTTTGATAACAGCCTGCCTTCTGTTTGAAAAGGACAAGGAGGCATCTCTGGTTTTAGATGTTGCTCCCCATATCGAGGTGCTGTAGTGCTGGCAGCATGTGGAATTTCTCCACTTACAACTATTGTATCTCCAGCCAGGTAGACTTCAGACAGGGATATCTGGTTCACCCAGTGCTGAGATATCATTAAATGACTCCTTGTTTAATTCACACATGATTTAAGGTGATAGGATGTTTTGCTTCAAGACAAAATAACAATTGCTTTGAGCTGCCTGGAGGTACGCACCATTTCCAAACTACCAGTTAAATCCTACCCAAGGAGAGAATTTAAAAACACCTGTCAGTGCAGTGCATTTTAAATTGATCCCTGTGAAACAAACATTTGGAAGACAGAGCTCAGTACTTAACCCCTGATACAGACTCACAATGACTCAATAAACCAAAAAACTGTTCTAAAGAGACAAAGAAAGAAGCTGATGGTCGATCCTAAATAAATGTAGTAGGCAGGCAAGATTTAGGGTAGTAAAAGGCTATGCCACAGGTATAAAGGAGCATCACTGTCCAATCTTCCATCCCTGCAGATGATGGAGAAATGAGCTTCACCAGGGCTGCAATAGCTCCTAGTTAGCCCTGGACAGCATCATGGTTGCTTTAGAGCTGGTCCTCTGAGTTCTTCAAATATGCCAGAGGTAAATCTCACATAGCTATGTGTCATGCAGAGTCCATATAATTTTGGTTCCTAGAATCCCGAAGAAAGATCTCAGCTGCCTGTTCTGTACTGTCTAATACCTAGGGGAACTCTCCAGGGTCTCAAAAAAAACCTGTAAGTGCATAAAGTTAGCCTGGAGAAATCAAACTGCTTGCACTAAATATAAACCTTGCCTTAAAAAAATCAACTTTTCCTAAGGACAAATGTGCACTTAGTATGTTGGTTGTTTTTAGAATAGCTGATTTGACAATGCTGGATTTCATATTTTTTTTCTTCTCTGAGCCTTGGACAGTTCATTGTAAGCTTTGAAGTCTGTACCACATAACTGTGAGATGTCTCAATAAAAGTCAGGTAATTTCAGAATAAAGATTCACTGAAGGGTCTCAAGAGCCAGAGTTTAGCAGCGAAGATAGAGGTCCATCAGAGACCCTCACATCAGGACATTTAACTCTTTCTTCTCGACTTCTGTGCCATGGTTTGTGTTTTTCACAGAGGGCCAGAATGCACTTGCTTTTTGCACTGGTGTACCGAGAGGTGTGTTTCCCTTCCATGCCTACATTATCCTGCTTCTGGCCAAGTGGGCATCCTTTGGAGTTGCAGTCTCTTGGTATGTTTTTCATCAAACAGTTTATATAACACATTTTACCATCACATTTTTTCTATTGTGCCTTTTATTGTGGACTTGCAGGACTATAAACCACCTCAGAGGATTTGCTGAATATAATGTGCTAACTGTGACGCTCACATGATTGTCTCTGGTTTCCCACTGCTGAATCCATGCATTTGTAAGTCCACTGCAGCCTCTCCTGTCCTCTGGTCCTGTTTGCCAGATGCAGATGATCTGTGATCCAGCGACCTGCTGCCTCTTGCCTGAGAGGCAGCGAGCAGCAGAGAGGCTGCTGAGGTGTGCCACACTTTGGGATCTGCCCCTGAGCCAGGTGCCGTGGTTAATGGGCTGCAGCTTGAAGTCACAATCAGCAGGCTCCAGGCTGCTGTGTGACCAGCCTCCCATGCTCCCACCTTCACAGCTTTAGCAGGGAGCTAATACTGATGTGTTCTGACTTTCTTAGGCCATAATTATTTTTTCCACTCACTTGAGAAACATGAAAAGACAAACTGCTTTGGTGAGGCTCAGCAATAGTAAGATACGAGTTTTACATTTTGTTTTCTTTTGTAATTATAGTAATTACATTGTCCATGTCACACTGCAGATTCAGAAGACCTGAACTGCAGAGCTGCTTGCATTTGAAATACCCCTGGGTAGCAGAGTATTGTGGAATAGAACATCTCCTGAAACAAACTTCCAACCATACTGCTACTCATGGCAGCTACTTAAAGGGAAGCTGTTTGCAGGATGCTCATCTCTCATCCTGCACAGCTTGTTCTGAGGAGGGCTAGGGCACAGGGGTGCAAAGCTGTCATTACTGTCTATTACCTAATGCTAAGCATGCAAAGGGGGGAATCCGCTCCTTGTAATCAAGACCAGATGAAAAGCTGTCTAACCTGTAGATGTCTGAAATAACAATTTGCTCTCATTCCACACCATACCTTGCAAGCAGTTGTAATGATTCCCCCACAAGTCTGCTGCTGCATTGTGTATAGTAAGGTAACTTCACTCAACTTGAAATCAGACATTTAGAATATCATCCTCCCTGAGCAGAGGCAAGAAGACTTTTGTTACTTTTGATATCTGAGCTACTACGTCTAACCAAAATATCTTTAATTGATTACTTAATTCAAGTCGTCTTCAATTCAGAGTAAGAAAGGCAGCTCTCCATATGTTAGCTTTCTACAGTCTCTGTAGGACTTTGATGTTGTGTTTCTCTGGAAAACATTTTCCTCTGGAAATGTGGGATGTAACAAAAACTGTTTGAAGAAGAAAAGGAGGAAGGAGAAGAAGGTATATTTATATTTTCTCATATATATTCACATCTAACAAATGCAGCAGTTCCAGACTGAAGTAGTTTCTGAGAGCCAAAGTGGTTTTGGAGTGTCACAAATAGCTGTGGTACATTATCATTAGGTGTCAATATTAAGTTGGATCATGATTTGCCAGTAGATGTGAGGAATGCAAGTATTTCTGGCTCTTGGCTATCAGGAAGAGGAGATGTGTGGTTTGCATCTATCCTGGCCCTAAAAGGGCTGTTCCTCATATGAATGTTTTCTGCCTGGTTTACTCAGCTGGGGCTCTTGGTCCCCTCTGGTAGCTCCCAGTTCACTTCTAGGACAGCTTGTTCTGCCTGAGATGTTGCAGGTGTTCCCCAAAATTTGTGGCTCCAGGGGCTGAGAATCAGACAGACTGTATTACAGAGAGTGCCTCCACCCTTTCCTCAGAATTTCCTACATCAGTGGGAGTAATAAGACTGTAAAATCTAAAACAATCCACAAAGAACAGGATAATTAAAATAACTCAGTATTACAGGACTGGCTGGCTCAAGCCACAGCAGTTTGAGCAACAACCCTTTTCATACCTTCACCCGGCTCCAGGGCAAAGGAAAAGGCAAAGGAATGGCTTTCAGTCTTTCCCTTTAATCTTTTTCCAATTGTTGCTGGATTTTGCCTGGGTTTCTTGGGATGTTTGCTCAAGATGGCACAAGATGAGCATCACATCCCTGGGATGGAGGCCTGCAGTGTGCAATGACCGACTGCACTTCAGCAGATGAGGTGGAAGTGTGAGCAGTGGGTCACTGCAGAAAGATATCCACTCATGAGTGACAGGCCAGTGACTGTACCAGCATGTGTCCTCTCAGTGTCACTGAGCTCAGAAGGGGCCTGTCCAAGCCTGGCTGCCACTCTGAGGCAGCAGGGGTGTACTTGAGCTGCCACTACTGGTATTATCTTTGCTTTCTAAGATAAAGAATTGGATCTTGTGGTACAGTTAAATCTGATACTTCTCACAAGTGCTAAATTAAATCATTATTTATTGCTGTTGCTTATTATTTGTGAAAAGCTGGCCTTGTGCCCAGCATTTTGGTGAGTTCTGACTCTTCTCTCTATTGATTCTATAAGATATATGACAAAATGGAAATCAAGATTTTTGTTAGTGAGGATTAAAAGATGCTGTGAAGCAAAAATGAAAGGACTGTTGTCACACCATTTCAACTTATAACATGGACTGTTTGGATTTATAATGAGATACCAAAGAATCATTCCATTAGTAACTATTATGCAGAAAGATGCTATAGTGGCACATTTGCTGCAGCTCTATTAACTTCTTTTGGAACAGAAAATAATATGTAAATTGCCAGTGAAGCAGTAAATAACTATCTACACTTATTTAACTAATGCTAAAGCTAGTTTCTGCCTAGCTCCGGACTCTGGAGAAGGCTGCAAGGCAACAGTGGATTTTGATTCTGATCTCCCAGGTGATTTCCAGCTCAAAGCCCTCTTCTGAGTCAGTCATGGTCTTTCAGCATGTCACCATCTAGGTGCAGGCTTTTCACCTTTAATCTCTTATAAGCATAATTAGGCAGGCCTGGATTCATCAAAAATGCCAAAGAGTTGTTAATCCTCACTCACTTGCCCCTGCCGTCTTCTGACTGCCCTCCCAGTCAGTGCTGAGGGCACAAGTGACAGCCAGGCAGGAATGGGTGTGATCTGAGAGTTCATGAGGGAGCCCAAAGCCTTCCCTCATGTCCAAGGCAGTTTTGAACAGATCTTCTACCTCCAGCACCATAGTACAAACCGGAAACCAGAGACCCAAAGGCAAGTGAGGTGTTTCTCCTGGCCCTATGCACAGAGTGGCTCAGGGCCCTGTGCTTTGGAATTCTGCTAAATTGCAAAGGAAAACTGGGATTCAGCTAATGGAGTCTCTGTTATGTCCTCGTCTTGAACGTGCTTTGTCCCTTTCATGGTATCTACGGATTCAGGGCTGCATCTGACGCTCCCTATTGACCTGGCTGCTTTTCCTTTGTCTTCAGTAGATTTTTAGGTTCTGCCTCATTACACATCAAAAGACCTATATCCTCCTTTCACTGACCCAGGCTTGACCTCATTTGTCCAGGGGCCCTCTCCCAGCATTTGGGGAAGGAAACCTGCATTTGGGAATTGATGTCTCCCTGTGGCTGAGGGTGGCATTGGTGTTTGTGCCTGTCTGTGGCAAGCCTTGTTTTTCTTCCCTGTTGCTTTCTCTCCAGCTCAGTTGACTGTGTGTTCCTGAAGACTTTGAGGATACTTTTTGCTTCAAGGTGACTCTATGCATGCATAAGGAAGGGAAAGAGGGCAAACACAGCTGTCCTCTGAGCCCCAACCACTCCCTGGCTCACTGTGCATATGGTGCCTGCAGCACTGATGGAGGTGGGGGGAAGAAGTGTGACTTCTGCTCCTTGCAAGTGTCCCTCCATCCACCTGCAACACTGCAGAGGGAACACGCTAAGGAAAACATGAAGTAGGTTAGGATAGGTAGAAGCAACAAAGTTTCAGTGTGCTTTTCCTCTTATTTCCTAGGGAGCTGCTGCTGAAGTTCACTTTCCAGAGCTGTAGCTGTGGTTGCAAAAGTGTATTCCAATGTATGTCACTTTGTTTCTGTCATTTGTTGGCGTACGTAACCAGAACTGAAACACACATCTATGCACTAATGTAAAAAACTGGGAAAGAGTCTTATATGAAATTATTTACAAAAGGAAATTGCTCCACGACTGTCCTCTCTTTGAGCTGTTGTATGCTTTGACCAACTACACTGCCCTGTGAGTAAGGGTCGGTGAGGAAGAAGCACATTTCAAGAATGGGTTGCTCTGTGCCTGAAGAATAGTTTGCATGGGTCTGAAAGGTAGGCATTGTCAGAAATCCTTCATCCCATAGAAAAGCTTAGAGGCCCAGTAGAGCTCAGAGGACTGGAGTTTGTACAAATGGGAAGGATGTCAGCTGGCAAACTCTGCACCCTTTTGTTTTCTAGGTATAAACAAGTGCTATGTTTTCTGAAATCAGCAAATATTACCAAGAAATTCAGGCTATTTGTGTCCAAAGTAATAAAATTTTATTTTGAAATGGGCCATTTGGCCTAGCTCAAAAGAAGCAGAAGTAAGTATTTTTATTTTTAAAAATTAATACATTAAATTTATTGTAGTTGTAAAATTAGAACCTATGGAGTATCAGAGGGTGATAATTTAAGCTGTCCTTTTTAAAGTATTGGAGGAATCTTAAGCATATTTAGTGTTTGCTATATATAACAGATGTGTGTGATTTTATCTGAGTCATCCTCCTCCTACTTGGATGGCTATTTGTTTACTTATAACCAAAACACAAGTCTCTGGGGAAGCCATTGCCGTAATCACACTTTGGGTGGTTTGATTAGTGCAGCCACTTCTCTGAGGAGTCTGAACAGTGTAAATTCTCATTCCCACTGGTAAACACCTCAGGGCGTGCCAAGAAAGCCAAAGCAAATGGCGCTAAGTTTAGGGTTTTAAAAAATTTTCTTTCAAAAAACAAGATGCTGTTCCACCCTCTGACAGTAACATGCTTCCTTATAAAACTACTGTTCTCTGTGTAGCTTCCTGTGACTTTATAAAGAGTACTTGCTGAGCTCTTTGCCCTTCTACAAACAGAGAAAATCATGCTTGTAGGAGGCTGAAGTCCTGTGTCAATTGACATTTGGCTGCTGGCTGTAGCACCAGTGTGATTATGATCCAACAGCCACTGCATTTGACTCACTGACAACTGAACTTGTGGCCCAGTGTGACTGACTGTAGGAGCCAGGACTGCTGCTTAGCAAAACAGGGTGCAAATGCCACTGGGGCCCCTGCAGCTCAGGGAACTATTCCAGCAAAAGTCTGCAGTGAGCTCTGTGAAGGCTAGGCTGAGCTGTGTTTTTGCGAGCAGGGATAAGCAGCCACTCACAGAAGGACAGAAGATAAAACCCTGATGAGATATGCTCCACAGATCACAAGTGGCTTTGCTGACCTTACGGTTTGTCAGAGGGCGAATTTCCAGAGGACCAGAAGGACAGTAATGCTGTCTTCACATTGGTGATGTTACCAAACTCCGCAGGGGTCAACCCCTCTACTAAACTTTTATGACCTGTAAGTGGTTCTGCATCACCTTCCTTAATAGACTAACATTTCCACAGCACTTGTCAACAAAGTAATCAAGTACCTCCACGTAGGAGTAAATGTCTGCTAAATAACACAGTCGATTTAATTTGATTTTGGACTTGCTGAGTGCACTCACACAGTGGGATGTCAGGACAGGTACAAATGGTAAATACAACACCCACTGTGTGTCACCCATGCCAGAGTAAACACATTTCTGTTCTGAACAAGGAACTACTTTGTTCCCCATACCTGCTCCTGCCCAACCAACCACAAAACAAAACTGTGGCTCTATTCTGGGCTATCTGGCCACAGATGTTGCCTTGCCTTGCTGGGCTCCAGGAGCAGACAGCTTGGGAGGCCAACTTCTCACCTCCAACTGACAGCTGGGGCTGGAAAGAACATGTGACTGTAACTCCTTAATACCCATGATATCCATGAGCAAGATGTTCAGAATAATATTGTCCTGGCAATTAAAAAAAAAAAACCAACCAACCACAAAACAAAACAAAAAACTCTCTTGATTTTCTTGGCATCCTGGCAGTGTAGTGGCTAGGAATGATGGTGGCAGTACCCTGCTGTTGTACTGAAGTCTTCCTGCAGTCCTGAGGTTCAAAGACTTCTCAAGGTAGTTCTAAATCACTCTTCTCCTTTGGTCCCAATAGGCCTCCAACCATCTGGGCTGCAGAGCAGCTGTGCAAAAACCTCTGTGTTTCTTGCCCTGGTGAACGGAGAAGAGTAAAGGTCGACAAACTCAGATTCAGATGAAGCAAGGAAGAGTGAATTCCAAGGACTCTCCACACTGTGCTACAGCTTCGGCTGCCAGGCATTTAAACCCATAGGCTGTGAGCAAGAGATGGCATGTAAAATATGACAGGTGGCCAAGTTTATTTAATATGTTGGCTTTTCCACTGCTCTTAGCACTGTTATCAGAACACTTAATTCAGTTACATGGAGCAACATGGAAAAACACTGGCGAACATAAAATGAAAAAGCTACTTCCAGGTAGCTTCCAAATTAATTATTAGTCCCTTTGCATTGCTGGAACTCTAATAAGGCACTGATTACATATAGGACTGATGAGTTTTTAAATATGCTCAGCTTCAGCTTTTACATACATATTGCTCAAAAAGCCTTGGGGCAGGAAATATGAACTCATCTTGTCAGGACCTCAGCACAGATACCATGAGGTCTTTCGAGCTGGCCCTTCAAAAGCTTTCTCTTTATTCCCACATGGCAGCTGGGAAAGGGCCAACTCTGTGTGCTTAGGAGTCACTTTCCTCAGTCATTCTTTTGGGATGGGACCACTGTAGCAGAAGATGAGTTAATCAGCCCTCCAGTATGAGATAGTCCAGCTAACTGGAAATTCCAAGTAAGGCAGGTCATGTGGCAAGTCCTGGGAAGCACGACAAGCTGCCACCAGCTGAGGTCCACAGAGCTCACCGGAACTGCAGGCTCTGCGAGGGTTTGCTCTCCTGACTGGTATGACCAGGGGCCTGAGAAGCCAGGCTTCTCCATGTGCTTTGCCAAAGAGTGAGACTTGCCTTGCAGAAGAGAGGGCCTATTTAAAGGGACTTAAATGGACAAATTAGATATGCTTCCCACAGCAACACACGACCCTTTCCTCCCGTGGTTGCGTGAATAGCCTGTGCAGCACAACTGGAGAGTGCTGGAGCTCATAGCAAAACTGCCTAGAACATGGAAGTGAACAATGGTCATCTCTTTGCTCTCACATTGACTTGAACCTGTATATAGCCAAGCTGAGAAAACTGCAACTCTCTGGGAGCATCTTAAACTGCAGCATCCTCTGCAGACACAGGCACAGCACAATTTGCTACCTTCACTGCAACTCTGGCTTTTAGACTCTTTGTGCCCTGCCCTGACTTCTGGCTCCTGATTAGGTTGCATTTTGGGCAAGACTGAAATCCTGCTTCTTCACCCATTCTTCCTCTCACTTCTCTTCACCATGTATCTTTGCTGCTTGCCTTGTTGCCAGCTCTGGCACTGCTCCAGTTACGGAATAAGAATAAGCCAATTCAACTCACAAGAATGGCAGAGAATTAAGTCAGGACAAGTAAATAGGGAAAGGGAGGAATGTGGAAATGGGGATAGAGGGGAAGGGAAATTAGAGAGGAGGATAGCAAAGGCCTTCTTTCTGTGGCAGCCAGATTTTAGCTTGGTTCAGTGGTCAGAGGTTACTGGTGGAGTTGGCATCACAGCTTAGGCTACATGCAGATATATCACCCATTTAAAGAACAGTGTTCCGATATTGATTGATTGATTGATTGATTGACTGACTGATGCTGTGTCACAAGAAGGCTGTGCTTGGGAAACAATACAGCTTCCAAGTCCTGCCTCTCTGAGCACTTCTCACCCAGAATATTCATGGTTAGAAGAGGAAATCCAAAACTGTCAGTCAAGGCAGGATGCAGGTCTTTCAACTTGCTGTGGCAGCTGAGCAAGAGATTTGAACACTAATGTTGGGAGACCTTTGAAAGGATTTTCCTTTTTAGAAGGCAAACTACCTCTTCAAAATGTCATGCCTTCCTGTAAGCAGGACATTTATAAAGCAATTTGAAATCACTCCCGCAAGTGTTCAGCCCTGTCTGAAACATGACCAGCTACAGCAACCTGCACAGCACAAAAGCCAGCAGGGGAGGAGGCAGAATGTCACCCTACAAGTATATGCTACAAAATATAATGCAAAAAGAAGTGGCATTCCCCAAATCCTTCTGAAGCAAAGCCAGGGATGACTGCACCAGCCTGCTATGGTATGCTGGCACTCAGGCTGGCATTTGACACTCCCTGAATTTCCTTCCTCCTCTGTGCAGTTGTATTTCATTAGCAGGCAAGTGCCAGCGGGAGGGGGAAGATGATGTCAGCATCTGTACCTGGGCTGGAGTGGAGCTGGTGTAGGCTTGCAAGCAAAGCAGTCAAGAATCACAAGGTAACTTGGTAAATCAGAAGGCAGGAATTCAAATGAGTGTAACAAGGCCTGATGGAAAGACAGCATTCAATCTTGCACTGGTTTTTCTGATTTTTCTCCAACCAGAGTCCTCTGGCAGTGTGTCCAGGTACAAATATTGCATCATCTGAATGGACGCCTTGGTGATTCAAAGCTCCTAGGGCCCTGAAGGGCAAAGGAGTTGCACAGCAGCTTTAAACAAATTAACACTTTCCTGGGACTTGTTCCTGTCTATGTCAAGAAAGAGATTTTCCTTGAGAGGAGATGAAAGGTCTCCAGCGTTGTGCAAACCATCCGTCTATCCTCACCACGGCTTGTAATGTATGTGCTGGGACAGATCTCAGGCTCAGCTAGGAAACAGCAATAGCAGCTATTGTTAAGGGGAGGCTGCAGCTGACCCATGTCAAGATGTTATTGTGCACTGAGCCCTTCTTCCCCTTCTTTCCCATCACAATGCACTCCAGCCCGAGCACACTCCTAGCTCCTGACTGCATGTTGTGAATGCTCTGTCACTCCTGTGTGAGCTGGTTCATCTCACAGGCTACAACAAACAGGGAAAATAAAAGAAGCATTTTCTGTCAGTTAAGTTAGATGAGCTGGTTCATCAAACTGTCAGAAGAATAGTGGAGTTGGCATGAGGTGGGGGTGAAGACCACTGCCCAGGAGGGAGAGAGAAGACGCTGCCCTGTTTCAGTGGTAACAAGGCATTAACTAAGGCATGCACCTGGTGAAACCTTACCCTCTGATGCAGTGATATAATTGCTCATTTCGTCACTCTCTGGCACAGTTCTATGAAAATGATCTGTACTAGCCTCAGGGATTTTCACAGGAGATTTTTGTTTTCCACATCATTTTGAAATTGAGGGGATAGGAAAGCTGCCACCCTGTTGGCAGGTCTGAGGAGGCAGTAATCTTCAGGGAAATGTGACAGGGACAAAGAAATAACCTCTTAACCCTGTTAATCTGTGGTCTGGACAACATCTCTAGCTGTGTCCTAAGGGTGCAGTCAGGCAGTATATTTGAACTGGGCTAAAAGATAACTACTGCCAAAAAGTGCCAGGCAGCCCCTCTTCCCTTTCCACTTGGGTGCACTCCTGCTGTTTCCCTTGGAGCATCACTGATGCTCATTTTGACTCTGTGGTGAGTTGGTAAAGGAGTTAATACAGGGCAAAAGAATACCACAGGAAGAAAATGAAGATTTTTCTGCTCATTGAGTGAGATAGATCAGGTAATGGTAAAGTCAGACAACCTCCAGCTCCAGCATAAAGAGGACAGCTGTTTCACCACCAGCTGCTACTATGAGTGGCACAGCTTCATCATCCAGAGCTGTAGGCAGCAAATACATAGCACTTGCATCCCCATTTAAATATAGGATGCCTGCCTCACCAGACAGCTATTTCCTGTAGCTGATATATCCACAACTGGGGTATTTAGGGCCCGGATTCAACAAAGGTCAAAAATAAAGTGATGTCGAGATACATTCCAGAACACCATACTGAACAGGGGTACACGCACAAAGTTTAGAAAGCTTGAGCGAGTGAAACAGCCACAAAATGAGCTCAGTTCATTGATCTGCTTTGGGTAAGGGGCATCCCTTCAAAAACCAGGAATTTCAGCTTTAGCTTTTCAAAGAGTGGACCACAAACCTTGTTTGTTTGCTGTATGCTTTTATTCTGGGTTTTGCCTGTTCAGTTCGCCTCAGTATTTTGTGGCTTTCTGTGGGCTGTGTCTTGCTGGACTGAGTAGGACCCCAAGGAAACGATCCTGTGAAACTCAGTTTATGGTCGGAGCACTGAGGAGGTCAATCCTAAAATGGGAAGGAGTTCTCAGCCCCAGCTCTGACAATCTGCTAATCCCTCCAGACACTGTTGAAAGGATATTTGAGACTTCCATTGCTGGACATAAATCAGTATCACATTCTATAGGATAGTGATGCCTATAGAAAGTTCATTATTTGCATTAAGAGCTTTGTGGATTCCTGTGCTTGCCTTGTATTGTTTTGTTCCCCATGGCTAAGGCAGTACCCAAACTCCCCACCCCACCATGCATCCCCCAGCAAATAGGTCTTTGGCACACATTGCAATGTAAATAGATGCCGAATACATGGTCAGAATAATTAGGCTTTAAAATTCTAGCCGAAAATCCATTGTCACACAAAACGGACCATACAGATAAGAAGGAGGTAATGAGAACAGCCTTTTACTGTCTGCACTTAACCATAAATGCTGGCCAGAATTCAGGAAGGATTAGGTGTTTCTACAGGAACCAGAGCATTTGCAAACATAGCACTAAGCAGCTGCTAATGCTTTGCGCTAGCAGCTCTGGGCCAGAGCCCATTTCTTGAGTTCATTCACTCCTTTGCTTTCTAAAACACCGTTACTAAAGGCCGTAGGACTTTTCTGCCGTCTCATCAGTATAGAGGTTCATCTTCAGTAGCAGGTCTAGTAAGTGTGCTTGTGCAACTTTCTGTTATCTTATGAAATCCTGTGGATGACGCTGTCAAGTTGCTACAATTCCTAGTTATCTTTGTGTGGTCAGACAATCTAATTATTATATCATTTCTAAGTAAACAGTACAAGCAGGTTATTTTCACATTTTGGTTAGAAAAGATCCAGAAAAACACAGCTAAACAGACTTAGCACAAACGATATTGAAAAATAATATAGAACATACAAGACTTCACACCCCACCCTTATCCCCAGTTAATAGCTTATTTCATGGATCTGGGCTCAATTTACAAAGAGAAGAGTCAGTTTTATAGTAAGTACTTACAATTTTGCTAACATCGGAATATTTGTTTGGTATGCATGATGTACAGAAATAAATCAGCTTAACTTCTTGTGTATTTTATCGGGTTTTGCTAGATAATGATATATTATTCGAAGTTGAATTTGTGAAAACTCTGATTTTCTATACCCTGTGGTTTACAATCTGTAGGACAAGAAAAGAGTGTTATCCCATTTGACTGGGAGAGCACAGGCACCAACAAGCTTAGATGGGAATTAAATAATATGTATAACCGAGTGCAACTGGGGGCTGCTGCTCTGCTGTCTCACTGCACTGCCCACCCATCTGCCTGGACTGCAGCCAGCAGTGGCACAGCTGAAGCCAGGTCAGCTTGACAAGCTTCAAAGTTTTGTGACTTCCAAAGCTGAGAATGCACATTTAAGCTTCTCCTTTCTTTGTCTCTTCTCTTTTCTCATTTAAATGACAGCTCAGGAAATGATTCTCAGCTACAACCCAGTAAGAAGATGTGGATTAAGAACTTATTTGATTTTGGTTTGTTTATGTTTTGTTTGTTTTGTTTTGCTTTGTTGGGGGTGGGAAGGGGAAGAAGAGGACGAGCATGGTGTGAAGAAAATGAAGCTGCCTGGGTGTTGAGGGGAAGGTTATGGTCACTTGTAATGAATTTCAAGGTTGGAGGAAAATGCTACATCTCTCACTCTTTATGCTGCTCTGCTGCTTCCGAGCTTAAGCACGCATTTAACCGTGATCAGAGAGAAAGTTTTCTATAGTAAGTAATACACAATTAGACTCTTAAAGATATTTGTAAATCAGGCAGTTTTTAAGGCAACATTGAGTTAAAACACTGAAACGTTGGTTGTAATACTCTTTTCAACTCGAAATACCACGGTTCGGGTTTTGTTATTTCACCCCCCAACCCCCATCCTTTTGCAACTGGGGTCAAGAAAGCCCTGCAGGGTAGCACGGTTTGCACAAGCCTGCCAGGCTGCTTCCATAGCCTAAATTACCAGTAAAAGGGCTAGAAATCTGCATGCAGGTCTGTGTAGGGTGGCAGCAGTTTGTATGAGGGGATGCATTAAAACCCATTAAACCCCACGTGATCCCTGCAGCACAATTCTCTTTTATCTTTCTTCTCTCCACTGCCCGGAGACTAAAGAGCTCATCTCCATAGGGCTCATCTCCATAGAACTGGAGAAGCAAAGTCTTCCACAGGCTTTGCTTGTTTCTGACCCTCTGCTCTTTCTCACAGTATCTGCTGCGGCTTTACAAAATTTGTTGGGTACTTTTAAAATGTTTTAAGCATCTTTGGAGAAATCGGATAAATATATGTGAATAAGTTAGAGGGAAAATACAAAACATTTTGTGACCTTCTGAAAAGTTCCTAAAATTTTACTTCACTTAGGTATTAGAAATGTGCTGTTTATCTCAATAAGGTTTATTTTTTCCTTTTACTTGGCATTACATTTCCTTCAAAGACTTGTGGAAGTCCTTGATATTATCTGCTGTAATGAAGCAACCCCTTGGTCTGGGTGGGAAGTCTCTAGTGGATAAATGTCCAGTCTCTTTATTTCTTCCTTGGACGGATAAAACCACATAAACCAGCCCGCTGCACGCTGGATAAATCTTTCACATAATGAATTGTTTTACGCGGAGGGCTTCTGAGGGGGACAAAAACTTAAATGTGGTTACTATGTCAACAAACGACGGGATTTAGGCATTTTTCTCAGGGACTTACGTCTGCAGAAGACGGAGGGAGAATTTATGGAGCGTGTTGTGCTGACACCCTCCCAGCTGTTCCTCCCCCCGAGCGGAGCGAGCAGGGGAACGGCTCCGGGGGCGGCGGCGCCTTCGGGGACCCCCGGGCGCTTGGAGGGCTGGGAATCCTCACGGAGGGAAACACGGCTGCTCGCAGGGGCGGCTCGGGGAGGACAAGGGCGCCCCAGCTTTTCTCCGTGCTGAGCGGAGATCCTTGTGTGATTTTCGGGAAAGCTTTGTACACGCAAGCGTCTGCTGCGCTTTCCGAGGAGTCGGCAGAGCGGTAAGGCAGGTATTTTCTCTCACGAGTTTCTTTCCGTGCTCTTTCCCCGCTCCCGCGCCAAGTTACGAGCGCCCAGCAGCATCCCGGTGCTCCGAGCGCGCCCGCCGCTGCCGCGTCCCGGGGGGCTCTGGAGGCAGCCGGGCGGGAGCCGGGGCTCTGCGCGCTGCCAGGCGCGCCCCTCGCAGCACAGCCTCGGCCGGGGCTGCGCGGCCCTGCGCTCCCCTGGCACCGCGCCCCGCGCTAAAGCCCGAAACGTAACCCGCGCTCGAGTGGTGCTACCCCCAGTTTGGGGTTGCCCGGGGGTCGTGAGCGCTTGTGGTTTTTGTTATTGCGTGAGTCAGGTCTTGCACGTACATGTGGTCGTTCCTGTTCATGTCTCATCTCTCGATATTAGAAATTAGTTAGGATGGCTGAGGAATGGTAGGAGGTGCTGAGGGGGATTCAAGTGTTGTCTGGGACATGAGGAGATGTGCTGGAAGCCACCCATGTGTAGCTGGAGTTGTTTTGTGCAGATGCTCCACCGTCCTTCTCCTGTAGAGCTGCCCACTGCTCATCCTTCCTGTTCCAGCACGGATCAGTGGCAATTCCCCCACCCCATCCTTATGTATCACAGCTAATCTCATTTGGGATAGTTTGCTCACGGGATTTTGGAATTTGTCACACAAGCACATTTTTTACTGTGAAAGTGAAACTAGTGTGCAGCATTTTCTGTTTCACCCACAAACTCTAAGTCTTAAAAAGCTTCTGCCTCCTCAATTCCCTGAAACAGAAAATGGGGCCTCAAGTATCAGACCAGAGAATAACCATCTCAGTGCTCCTGTAGGAAAAGAACAGCTGTGTGGAAAGATCAATAAACACCACCAGTTGCTTCAAAAGTCATAAAATGGAAAGACTCTGCAAAATAAAATGTGTGGCAGGGGACCCTGGCTCCAGACACTGCAGGAGAACTCCTGGGAAATGCAGTAATTAGTGGGAAGTCTCAGACTTGTTTTCCTTCCAGGGGTTCCACGCAGAAAAATATTTGGTTTAGGAGATGAAATCACAGTGGTGGGAAGAAATACTTACCTATGCAAAAGGAAAGCTTGTTTATGCTTAATGCATTGGAGAAATGGTTCATGAATGGTTTTTGTCAGTGAAAATAAAACACTTGCAATGCTGCCGAGGCCACAGACCTCAGGTGAGCTGTGTATGTGCTGGCTGGTCCTGTGAGCTGAAAGTGTCTGGGGCTGCTTTGGTTTTTTTCACTCTTAAAAAACCCCCAAACAGATCACCTGTTTCAGTGAATTTTTTTTCTACCTGCCTTTTCACATTACCGTAGCTCTTTGTTACTGCAGCTCTTCACTTCTTTGTTTAATCTGCATGTTTTCCTTCACTGCCAAAGAGAGAGGAATCATTTGGGAAGGCCCAGCTTCTTCTTGGCTCTCTCTTGCCTCTCAACCACCACCTGGAGGCCCCTCTGTCGTCTTCACAGATCTCTCCTCCCCACCCCTTGCTCTCCTCACCCGCTCAGGATGTGATGATCCTTCCTCATTGCTCTCACATCTCCTCCAGCCCAGTCCACTACTGTTCTCCTGTGTGGATCTGGCTGCTGCTTTCATGCTCGCATTGGCCAGCCTGTGCCACCTCCTTCCAGGTCTGTCACCACTTTGGGGACTGTTGTTTTTCCCAAGCCTTACCTGAGAGCACCCTGTCACAAGAAGTTTCCTAAGGAATGCCACAGGCTCCTTAATGATGTCCTGTAAAGGACAAAGAGCTACCTGGGGTTCTAGCTTTCCTGCCTGGGATGGTGTGCAGAACTCATACAGAACTCTGAGTGCATTTACTCCATGGAAGTGGCTGTTAAGTGCCCAATGATTCCCCTGCCTGTACAGAGCTTAACATGAGAAGGGTTGCTTTTCTTCCCTTCCCTTCCCTTCCCTTCCCTTCCCTTCCCTTCCCTTTCACATTTCTTCTTGAAAATTTTTGACAGATGTGTGCCCCTGAGCTTAGGCCTTGAAGGCCTGATTGATAGACAAATTAGGATTTCTAAATGGTTATAAAGCTAAATCCTAAAATTAGGATAATTTGTGTTGTGTAGGGGTTTGTATACATGTGAAAACTTAACAGTAGAATTACGGCAGTAACTTAAAGCTCTTCAACTCACGTAGGGATTTGCAAGGGGTTTGGAAGAAGTGGGTGAGCCCCTACATCCCCCCTGGATGCAGTGCTTGTTCCATGCTGTGTGCCAGGGCAGTCAGTCCCTCCTGCTATTTCCTTCCCCACCTGTTCAGGCCCCTAATTCATCACATGGAAGCCTCCAGTCCAGCAAAGACCTACGCACTGTGTCTTGTGCTCAACAACAGTACTCGCAGTAGAGTGATCCTGGCTGACTTTACTGTAGTGGCCAGGGGTCTACTTTGTGTCTCACTTCTGCAACCTTTTGCTCTTATGGGATCTCATCCAAAGCTCTCTGAACTCCCATTCGCCTCGGTGGGCTTCCACTCTGCCTCACTGCAGCTAATATCATAGATAAGAGTTCCAGGATCGAGTTCTTTGGTCTGCCTGAAATGAGTGTTAAGTTCTTCTAGGATAAACCCTGAGTATCCCTTCATCCAGGCAGTCAGTAAAGATATTAAACAGGGCTGGCCCCAATAGTGAGCCCTTGGAAACACCACTGTTGACCAGTTGCCAGATGGATGTAACTCCATTCACCACTACACTCTGGTCACAGCCATCTAGGTTTTAAACTAACAGTGCCCCTGTCCATGCCATGAACAGCCAGTTTCTCCAGGAGAATGACGTGGTAGACATAAAATCATGACTGCACTGTGTGGTGTGGACACTTGTCACACTCTGAGCTAATTTCCTTGTTGGAGATACAGGAATCCTGGGAAGCTCTAGGACAGCCATGTGTTTCTGCCAGTGGACAGCGATTTTGTCTCATGGACATGATGGGCCATGCTCCCTAAAACTTCGGACTTGCTATGTGTCCCTGATGCCCCACATCCCATGTGCAGGATGTGCACATTCATGGCAGCAGCATGCCTGAGGGTCTCACTGGCTCACTGCAGCCTCTGGTGGGCTCAGTCACAGGTTATCTAGAAATCCTTGGCAAATTGTCTAATTCCTCTTTGTCCAATCAGACTACATTTCTGGCTGGAAGAATGTACTATTTGAGCAGGTAAGGCTCATAAGGGAATGTAAAACCAAGTTAGTTTTTCCTTGCCCTCTTCTTTCACGCCCTAGGGTGAAAAAAATTGATGGGTGTAATTCCTGCAGACACAGTGGATCAATTATGTGCACTTCCCAGGGAGAGCTGGAAATGAAGATTTCCTTGTAGACATTATAAATCCTTTCCAAACGCTTTTTCCTTTTTGTTGATTAGTACAATCAGCAAGCAAGTCTCAAACGAATGAATAACAATCAAATATGCCAAAGTTGTGAGTGGCTAATTGGTACTTGTTGCCTTTCTTCCAGTTTGCAGTATCATTCCTGATAGTGGCATTACATGTTGTCTGTTCTCAGAGGGGCTATAAATCTTCCCAGAGAATCACATATTTAATCACAAGTTTTTGTTTCTCCTCTCATAGAATACCAACATGTTGTCCCATGAGGTTTGAAAAGAACATTGTCTTTTTACTGTATCTGTTTCAGTCCCTGTCTCTTCTGCAGTTTTTTTCTTCTAAATATAACTGTCCTTTAGATTCCAACACACAAGGAACAGAGTGGTTTGCCAGTCCTTGATGCCGCTCTCCCTGCATATTCTGTTTTCAGTGTCCTAGAAGAACATAAGCAGAACTCATTTCCAAGAATTTATGAAGCAGCTCTGATAAACAAAGGCTGTTACTCAGAAAAAAGTTGGTGTCTCTTAATGAGTTGCATGAATGCTTTTTGCATGCAATACTTAAAGAGAAGGGGATAAATGGAAATTATTTATGATAACTAGAATTATTTATTGTGACTATATCAGAAATATTTGTGGTTTGTGATACTTGAAAAATTGTTATTATGAACAAATGAAGATGCAGTATTTTTGCCTATTCATTGCCCAATTAATAATTCCAAATACTGGAACTTTTTTTTTTTTTTTTAAAGAAGAAACTAATAGCAATGTAAAAGCAGATCAGCAGATAGGTGATCCAGAAGTTTTACATTTCAAGACAAAGTGTCACTGTAGTCTATTCAACACTATTTCACAATAGTAAGTGTGAAAGACATAAGTATTTACGGGAAAGTGAAGTTTCTAGGAGCTGGACACCATACTGCTTTTCCTGCCTGCTGTGATACAGCAGACTGCCATACCTGTATGTGTCCCAGCTGAGGGGAGAAGGTCAAGGGCTGCGAGAAGGACTTGAATAAAGCCATGGAGGGTTTTAATTAGAGGATGTTAACAAGCTTCCCAACTAGATGAGAATTACAGCTGTGGCTGAGCTCCTGTGGCAGTATAGAGCAGCAGCAGCAGCAGCAGCAGCAATCCTCACATGCTTCTTGAAGCGTGGACAGCTTTTGAATGGCAGTTGTGTAATGAATTGATTTAGTAGGGGCAGGCTCAAGACCCTTTTCTGTAACTGTCAAAAGCAACCCCATCTTCAAGGAAATCAGTGTGTACTTTGCACTGCTGGGGCAGCAGACAGATCGTTTGTTCATGGAGGGACCTCTAGTTTTATAAGCCAGTATATTCAAAGACTAGCCAAGACAATGTAAATCCCGACCGTGTAAAACTAGTAACCCAAATTGCACAACCTGACCATTGAAATGTTATTTTAAGTCTTCCTGGTCTGTTTCAGATTTAAGCAAATTATCTGGCACAACTGACCAATTAATAAAGTGAAACAAAAAGAAAAATCACACAAGTTTGAATCTGCTGATTAAGGTATTTTATTTCTAGTTGTGACCGGTTTACCACTCTATGAAGAGATTTAGTGGCTGGCACCACTTATTAAAAGAAAAGATTTTTTTTTTCCCTGCATGAAATTGCTCTTCCCTAGTGTATTGTAGAAAATGCTGAGACAAGCATGGAGCCAAGGAGTGAACCTAGCTCATGTCATGGTCTTACACTGAACTAATCTAAGAGTGCTGTGATGGATAACTGTAAACACACAAGTACAAACACACACATATGATCTTCATGACAAAACACCGGTACCAGATGTGGAAGATAGGTAATAAGAATGTGAAGGGTATTATGTTATATTGGTTGTAAGCCTTCCCTTTGACCTTCCTGGAAGAGTTTAAATAGCACCTATGTGTTAAACCCTACGTGCGTGAGGAGAGGTGTGATTTTAGATCTCAGGGCTTTTAGAGTGACTATTTGAGTGGTTCTGTGCTGGGTGAGGCAGAGACTGAAAGAGCTTTGCAGGTGTATTTGTACCCTTTGCCTATGAATTTTGGGGGAAAAAGCAAGCCAAATTGATTCTTTGGGCCATCAGCTGAGCCATACTGACCTTCTGTGAAAGAATCCATGAGGAAAAAACCCAAATACTTTTTGCCCTTCTCCTAAAAAAAATATCAAGAGGAAATAATTTAGCTTTGAGGATCTCATCTCAGATGAAAATGCCAGGCTGAGAGGCTACAGGGCAGAGGAAAATTACAAGCCTTTCTCTAGAGAAGAGGTATCTAATGGTGATGAATGACTAGGTATTACTGAAGGAAAAACCCCCTGGAGGAAAAAAGCAGTGAAATCTACTGAGTTCCCCCCAGTAGGGAACAGTCTGTATCAGGAAGAAGCAGTGAGGTAAACTGTCTGTGACACAGAATTCATTATCTCTACAAGGTTTATTTCTCTATAAAAACACGTTACTCTACAATAACTGTGTTTTCTGTCACTGATTCCTGGTCTGTAGCTCCATACAGAACAGACCTGTTAAACTACAAGACAGGGAGAAGGGGTCGTTGTTGCTCAGGGAATGACAATCCCGTGTCCCTGGAGAGGCAAAGGGCTGCTTAATTATAGGCTCAGTGAGTGATCTCTTTGGGTGTCAGTGGTGTTTGCCCTGACTGCTACACTCATAAGGACCATCACATCACTTTTTCCTCCTCCTGGTTCCCTGTTTGACCCCTGAAATTGCCTAACCTTCTTCTTTTCACTGTGCACAGCTATCACTCCTCTCTACTGTCATCAACTTCTTTACGGTACACGATTTCTCTTCACTTGGAATGGAGCTCCCCAGCCAATCCTGCCTTCAAATTTGGCTGTAAAATCTTATGAAGTTCAGATTCAGACTAAAGAGTCAGTTAATTTCCTAGGCAAACCTCCTCCATTACAAATATAAGCATCATATTTTCTGTTCTTCAGTCACATGGTTATCGGTCTGCATTGGAAACACTCATTAACCACCCTTGCTAATGCACATGAAATCTCTCACTTTGGTTAATGCTCTGTTCTGGGAGAGAGACAGTCCTTTGTATTATTTGGCCTTTTGAGAATCTGGTTTTGTTGTTGTTCTCAAAGTATTAACATTGTATGTAGGTATGTGGTTCTGGAGAAGTTATATTGTTGAAGTTGTATTAGCTGGATTATTTTAAACAGAAGGAAGATTGTTTATGGGCCTGACCCCCCAGTTCATATTAGTCAAATGCAACAGTGATTCAATAGGAACACAAAACATGGCTTATTTTTGCTACCCAAACTGTCATTACTTGAAGCCATGACAACAGATAATAATACACATTATTGTGATAAGAAGAATTACTTGTCACACAATTTTAATCCGGCTCCAAGTGCAGTGCAAATTTCAGAAGCAAGTCTGTTGAACAGACAGAGCCTCCTAAATCTGGATGTACTTATACTGTTGGCACAGAGTGCCCAGTTAGCAAGGAAAGCACCTACATCATTATGAAGAATTATATGTCTGAGATATTACATCATTTAACATTCCTCTGTCTCTTCCCCTTCTTTGTCTTCCCGGAGGGAAAATGGAAGAGAAGAAGAATGTTATGCCTCTTGCTAATGAAAAGCACCAAACATTTTTTCCAAAATCCTTCTTTGTTGTAAGATCTGTGCTCAGGACACTTAATCCTTGAAACAGTAAATTGTCTCAGTATTGCTCTCACCACATGTTCCATAGCAGCCTTTGATTTTGAATTTGAATAAATTTTGTGCATGTTTTACGAGAATATTTTGAGTCTTAAGTAGGTTGACCATAAATGGAGACAACTGTAATGAAGAGCTTGGTTTGATTAGTTGTTTGCTCTTAACAGTCCCATTGAGCCTGAGGTTCAGCAGGGGAGCTTAGGGGTACTCAGCACACAAGAACTGGAGAGAAGGGCTGGTATCTACTGTGTCAGCAGCTCATTTATCCTGGGTCCTACCAGGAGCAAATTTAATCCCTGCTAACACACACAACTTCCTCCAGGCTGTGTGTTGGCTTGGAGCATTATGTGTGTTGGAGTGGAGATTAACACTTGTCACTTATGTCTGAGATGTTTGTCTCTGTGTCACATCCGACCTCTGTACCCAAGTCAGCAGGAAAGTGCCTGACCTGCAGTTGCAGTGCAGTCTGTGGGACCATTGCTGCTTGGCTTCAAGGCAAGGCTCATTGATCTCATCTGGCATTTTTGTTAGACAGCCAGAATGCCATATTTGGCATTTCTGCATCTTTTTTTGATATTTTTATTTTGTGTTATGGAAATGCTTATGCTCTCTGAAAACACACTGGATTTGATTAATTACACTAAACAAATTCCAGAGCAGTTTAACTACGCTGTAACCCGGCTTTCTGACATAGGGCTTACCTTACATATGCTCCTGGCTACCAGCACTGCTATTGGGAGGCCACCCTTCCCACTGCTCTGTGCACAGTATCAGGTAAGAATTAATTTGGTGTGCAAGAACCAGCTGTCTTATTTAAAGCCAACTCATGTCTTTCATTCACCCAAACCATTCTATTGGACTTGCCCATTGAACTCTAGCTAAAAGTGACTTTGACTTACCTACTAGGCCCTATCAGCTGCACCCTGTTAGATTTAATAAGTAATTGATCATTTATCTTGGTCGGATTTATCATCTGTCTTCTGATTGAGTTAAGGTGTAGAGATTTTCACAAATTAATCATCCCAGTGGTTTCTATTTTATTTGTATTCTATGGCTCTAGATTAAACTTGCCAGCCCTGCTTACGTATTCTGAAGGTGTTCTCTTTCATATGGCTTCCGTTTCCTGGGATGAGAAAATAAAGGAGGCTTTCACGCACGTGCGGCAGTAGGAAATAAGAGTCTGTCGTAATGTTCAAAGTTCAGATGTTCAGCAACTCACCCAGGTACCCTCTTGAGCAGTGCAGAAGCTGCTGAGCGTAGCCCACATTTTGTCAGTTGTTTCCTTCTTTGCAAGGAAGGAAGCTTCTCTACAAAAGCTTCTGGATTCATTTTAATCATGCTTAACATTGCTATGATAAGGAGTGTACTTCCTTATTCTCTTGTATTTTTAACTAGGTCTTAATTATGGTAATTCCATGTTTTACTTTCATATGGAAGAACTGCAGCTAAGAGCTTCAAATGAAGCCAAGATCTGTCCCTGCATTATTACTGTTGCAGAGACTGAATTACAACAAGAATGCTTTCTCAAAGAAACAGATAATGCTGCCTCTGGGCAAAATGTATGAGTAAAATGCTTCAGTCAGTTAACAGACTAAATAAACCAGATTTTAACAACAACAACAACAACAATAATAATAATAAGGAGGAGGCGGAGGATATGCTAGGTTGCACCAACTAGAAAAAATTAATGCAAGAGTTAAAAGGAAAGTTACAGAAAGTTACAGAAACCTTTTTTAAAAGGAAGATCCTGCATGATACCATCAGTTTGGGATTGGGCTACTAATGGGAAGAGTTTAGCTGTTTGTGGTACTACAAAATTAATGTTTGAAAACTGGCTTTTGTAGAGTACTGAGTTTCTGCAAAGTTCTGTCGTGGAACTTGAAATTCACTCAGAGCCAAAACAGCTTTCCTTTTGTTTTTATCACTTGTCCTTGCTGATGCCAAGGGTCAGCATTTTTAAGTACAATGATTTGGAACTGTTTGAAGTAAGCTATTGCCTTGTTCCAGTGTGTTAATCAGGACCTTGTAATTAAAAGTAACCTCCCAACAATGAACCAAGGGCTCTGTGGCTCCTTGGCACACTGCATGGTTTGTTGCTGTGCTGTTAAAACATTTTTATGTTGCTGATGGAACTGCTTAGCTATCCAGGAAGAAAGTAGCCAAGTTTGCTAAATACCTCACTGTCACACACTTGTGTAACACACTGGAGAAAAGGTTAACATGGAATTTATACTTCCTGGTGCACTGGCTGCTGAGAGAGGACGAGTGAATTTTAGGGAACTGGTGGCATTCTTCAGTAGGGCTTTGACTTTTCAGCTTGTAAGAAAGCTGAGTTAAACATGTTACTTAAAACCTGAATGGCAGCACAAAAGCTGAGAAGCATGTAGGGAAGCTAGAAAACAAAAGATTGAGAACATAATGATTTAAGGCATTAATTATTTATTTATGATTTATGTATTACAGTCATTGAGATTGTTATAAACCACGAATCCCCTCCTTACAGTACAAGCAGCAAGTATGACCACCACTTAAATATCTGGGCAATAGTCCAGAAACCCAACTTGCTTATCTGCCTATATATTGTCTTGCCAACTGTGCTCCCTTTTCTCATTTTCTCCTGGAAACCCATCCTTCCTCTTTGTTACTTCACCTCTTTCAACACCCATATTTGGGAGGCTGGAGGCACCCAGATTCCAGCACTCTCCAGCACTACCAGGCTTTCAAATAGACACGGCATCATCTGGGCAGGAGATTAAAATCAAACCAAAAGGAATATATTTCAGTTGGGATACCAATTAATTGTGGGAAATAATTACTGGAAATTTAGTGAGATATTAGGATATAGAATCCAAAGAATTAGTACAAACAGAAAGGAAGCAGAAAATTTTGTGGAAAACTGCCCCAAGAGGACTAGAAAACAGTGTATTCTGAATGCAGCCTGTGATTTAGGAAGACTCTAAACTTTAGATTGCCAGAAAATGAGAAAGTAAAATAAAGGGAAAATTTTTCTGTATTCATCTTGTTTCTTGTTCCTCCTTAAGCCACTTGGAGACAAGAGAGCTAGTTAGATGGCCTTTGGTCCAATTTAACGCAACAGGTCCTTCCGAACAACTTTCTCTTGAGAGTGAGATCCAGAAATAGGGCTAAAAATTTTGTCCTGGATATTTCACTATTTATTTCCAGCGTACCTTTTCCTTTTAATTTTAAATATTGACATCTTATCTGCTATGTTTCACAATAGAAATATTGATTGTATTTTATTCTATCAGCTGCATTTTAACTTCAGTGTAAGAAACTGTCTTATTTACCACTGACACTCTGAAGAGATAATGTACTTGTTGAAGGTTTTACAGTCTTCTCTATGAAAGAAGCTCTCACGACTGAAGAATACACATTAGCAGGTTTTGCTTTTATGGATGTAATCTGCTGTGTATTTTCTGCACAAGGGCATGAAAAAGAGAATGAGAGAAAATGGTAGGAATTTTTCGTCCTGTTGCAAAGAAATCAAACTTTCAGGGCGGAGAACAGTGGTGTTTATTGTGCACTGACATTAGCAGCATCAAAACAGTGTCACTCCCAAGTCCTACAAAGAATACTCCTGCACTGAGAACTCAATTAGCACATCATTTTACCTTGGCAGCAGCAAGGTACTCAGCTCTTGGGCTGCGGAATTAATCTTCTCAGAGGCTTTAAAATATTGTTAAAAATAAACCAGGACCACTTAAAACATCTTGGTGGTTGTTAATCTGCTCCCCTCTGCATCTAGTGTCCAGGCCTAATTGCCTTGTATGACCTGGTGATGAATTGGTCTTATGAATAGTGCTGTGCCTGGATTACTTTGCAGTTGCTAACCTAAATATTTGCAGGGGGGATTGCCCTTCTTTCAGGGCCTGCTTTGCATTGTGTGGGGCTGTTAAGACTGAGAAGCCTTAATGTAATTGATACAGCAACATGCAGACATGCCTACTTGTCTTCTTTTCTTTTTTTTTTTTCAATTTATTTTGTTGCTGTTTTTTCTGTTCTGACTATAGTAGATTTGGCATGGCCTGTTGGTAGGTGAACTGTGTATCCATGTTTCCACACTTTTCAACTGAACCTTGAGATAACAAAAAGTAGTGGAGGAAAGGCCCTGAAAGTCAACTCTTGTACTTGTGGTGCATATACAGCATGGGAAAGATGTGTTGTTTTATTAACATGTCCAAACTCAGGTCACCAGTATGAAAATATTACTGCTAGTAATGTGTTTAGAATCCAAGTCTTCTTAAGACTTCTTTGCTTTGGTTGAGACTGCTGGCAGTGGTTGTAAAATGCAATAGCAGTTTCCAGACAGGGAATGGTCCTCTGAAAATGTAACAGATTTCCAACTAGGAGCAACCAAAGGCAGAAATCCTGCAGCCACATGAATATTACCAGACGCTAAACCATCTCATGATGGAAGTCCTGGTTGTCATGGGCAACTTAAACCATTCCCATATCTTCCAGAGAGACAGCACTGTAGGGCACAGGCAATCCGGGAGGTTTCTGGAGCGCATTGAGGATAACTTCCTAACCCTGGCCATGAGGAGCCAATGAGAAACCTAACCCGAGGAGCCAATGAGAAACAGCACTCTTCTGGGCCTCTCTGAGCTTACAAACATGAAATATCTAGCTGGGCCTGTGAAGGCTGGGAGCAGCTTTGGCTGCAGTGACCCATAGTGATGGAGTACAAGAACCTTAGAGGAGGAAAGAGGACAAATAGCAGGATCACAGCCCTGGGCTTCAAGACAGCAGGCTTTGGCCTCTTCAAGGAACATCCTTGGAAGATTTCTGTGGTATAACATCTTGGAGCAAAGATAGGTAGTTGACTTTCAAGAATCACCTCTTGAATGCTCCAGTGCAACAAGCAGGAAATCGAGCAAGGATGGCAGGAGGCCTGCATGGACGAACAAGGAGCTCCTGATAACTTAAACATCCAATGGAAGAATACAAGAGTGTAGTGGGTTCACATGGCAGGGTTTTGTCTGTGGGGGCTAAAGGGTGGCCTCTGTGAATAGGAATGAGGAGCTGGGAAAGTATAGGCTAATCAGCCTCAGCTCAGTCCCCAGGAAGGAGGTGGATCAAATCTTCCTGGAAGCCATTTCCAAACATATGAAGGACAAGAAAGTGATTGGGAGTAGTCAACATGGATTTACAAAGGTGAAATCATGCCTGGTCAAGCTGATAGCTTTCAACAACAAAATTACCAGCTCCAAGGACAAGGGGAGAGCAGTGGATTTCAGCAAAACTTTTGACACTGTTTCTGATAAAATGCTTCCAGGCAAACTGGAAGGAAGCCTGGACTAGGTGAGTGGATAGTCAGATTTAAAACTGGGTGAACCACTGGGTTCTTAAGACGGGTGATCACTGGCAAGAAGTGCATCTGGAAGCCAGGCACTAGGGCTGTGCCTCAGACACCAGTGCTGTGGCCAGTACTGGTTAACATTTCCATTCCTGATGGGACGGTGCACCCTCAGCACGTCTGCAGGGGATACAAAGCTGGGAGTTGTACCTGTTACACCAACTAGAGCATCTGACATATGATGAGAGGCTGAGACAGCTGGGACCATTCATCCTGGAGAAGAGGATACTGAAGGGATCTTACTAATGTGCATAAATACCTGATGGGAGTGAAGCAGTAAAGAGGTAAATGCGAACAGAGACAGACTTTTCTCACTGGTGTCCAGTAAAAGGGCAAGAGACAATCTGAAATACAGGAAATTTCTGAAATTGCTGAAATACTGGAACAGGCTGCCCACAGATGTTGTGGAATTTCCATCCTTGTAGACTTCAAAATATTATTTAAAACTTGACAGGGCATGGCTCTGCTTGCCTGCTCTAGCTGACCCTGCACAGGTGACCTCCATAGGTGTCTTCCAACCTCAACTCAACCTGCTATTCTGTGAGTTGCAGATTGACTGGAGATGAATTTGGGCCATGCAGTACTATTTGCATTTCAGTTACTCCTAAAATTTCAAACCACAAAGATATATTTAGTATTTTCTTCACTTTCTCCCCTCTCAGCACCATGATCAAAATCAGTATTTATATGGCAACACCCTAGATGAGCACTCTGGTGAGTGACCTGAGACCAGGAAAATTACTTGGACTTAACCTTTTTGACAATCTTTACTTAAAAATGTATAGAAGCAGAGGAAAGTCCCCTTAACTTTTGTGGACCTTGTGTCTGACTCAGAAGGCTGAAAATTGTAAAAGCCCATGAGAAGGACATGGCTCTGAGGAGTTTTCTTCCTCCTTTTCAATGAAGGCCTTGAGCATAAGTCAGACATTGTGGAGTTGCAGTTCTGTCTTTATCCTCTCATACAGTTAACTTACGTGGTACTGGTATTCCTGCAGAGCATTCAGCTAAAATGAATTTAACTAATAATAAGGAATTCCATAATGTCTGAGTTTCAGATTATTGCATGAGACATAATATGAAGCCTCATACTTCATTATAAATTATTAATTAGGTTTTGAAAATTATCTTGGATATGTAAACCTATTATTAAGGAAATCTGCTGGCATTTCCACTTTTAGGAAATGAATACGATATTGCCATTAAAGATTCTCATTTTGATTATTCATGCAATAACTACAAGAACTGTAAGACAGAAATTAATTTCTCTTTGAATTAGTGTCCTCTTGCATTCACAATTGCAGTTATTATTCACATCTTTCTAATTCAGAAAAAAAATGCAATTGAAAGTCGATTATGTCTTCTGTGGAGGAAAAGGGAAGATTGAATCACATTCTAGCAGATCTTCTGTAATATAGAACTGTGTCTTCTATACAGGGATATACAGGAGGGAGATGTACAGGTCCTTCCGACTGGAGAGAACAAAGCCAGGGGCACTCTATATTTCTGTTGTGATGCCAGGCTCTCGGGATAAATATGGATCTCAAGGAAAGTGTAGCTGCACCCCCATTGTACACCAGGGAGGAAAAGCAGGGAGGCACGTGTCCCTGGCACATTTCTGGCAGGCGTCTATCTGGTTTTCCACACTGTTCTGCCACTGGGATAACTCCGCTCCCCAACAGCAGTGTCTGCTGCACACCCGGTTGCCTTCCTGTGCCACTTTGCAGCTCTCAAAGACAAAACCGTACCTTTGATTTCTGCCTCTTCCATCTGCTTCAGTATCACCAGGTATGATTCTGGCATTTGGTTCTGCTGCTGACACCTGCCAGTACTAGAGCTGGTTGATAAATTTTGAGGTTCCGTGTTATTTTCACTTTCACGGATGTGTATTCAGCGTGAACCTTTCTGGGTCATCCATTTTGTCCACACTGTCAGGTGCAGCTTACTCAGGGTAGATTCCAGCTGATAATAACCAGCTCACAATATTTAACTAGAAGGCTTTGGTTGCAACTTTAGATTATTTCTGTTATTACTTAATTTTACTTCCACCAGCACACGCCCAAACTTTGCTTTCATATGGTAAATATACAGGAGTGCTGCATACAAGGCTCTTCAAGACAAAGATTTTAACAAAATGCTCCTGTAAATGTTCTTCTTTCTGTGTTACAGTTATTCCAAGTGTATATTTAACTTGCTGATTTCACACACTCCTGTGCAGCTGTTTGTTACACATTAACTTAAGGCTCAGTCCCTCAAGGTACTGACTGCGTCTGGATCATGCTGAGTCCCTTTTCCTCCCAGAGGCGTTTAAGGGCTTACAGGGGGCTCAGCAGAACTGAGCCCAGAATCCAGGCAACAACAGGCTCTTTCAAAAACCAAACAGGTTTTCTGGAACAAGGTTTGTACTGTAACAGGACAATAGTTTGTGTAATGGATTCTCATACATTTAGATTAAATATTATCCAGAAGAGCAGATCTTGTAGTTAGTGGCTGCTGGAAGACATAACGATTTAGGTATATATGGTGGTAATTAATTACATTTGATAATTATGGTTTTATTAGTTTTTCCAGTTAAGTGCAAAACCATGACTGAGACTAATATCAAAATATCAGAAATTTTGCGTGTTGGCTGCAGTGTGGTTTGCCCCTCTGTTAATGTGTATATGGTTTGCAGAGCTGCAGATAATCTGTGCAGTTCATCTAGCAAAGCCATTGGGGCATTATTCACTGCTGAGCTCACACACCGTGCAACTGTCTGCTTGTGCTCTGTGACTTCAAGGGGATCCCACTGGCAGTGGCCTTGGGGGGCAAATTCCCTGGCATTACCCCAGCTTCCTGGACCCACCTTGGGCAGAAGCCCACCCAGCCACAGAGCTGAGCCACTGGTGGCTGTGTGCACCAGTGTGTCATCACTGATGGCACGGGGCTGGAGCGCTGCCCTCCACTCTCACTCAGAAATTTTGAAAGGCAGACTTTGCCAGAGGGTACTAAGCTGATCTGTTGCTTACATTCTGGGAAGCCAGGAGAAATACAGAGTGACCAAATGTATCTTAATGTGACCATACTATGGTGTAGCTTGTGCAAACTACATTATTAATTATTACTCTTTCTATGAAACTTTTTTCAGGAGAACAGGGTACCATTGGTCTGTGTTGTAATGTATTTGGTAGTGAAAAAGTGTTGTAACATACTGTTTCTAAAAAGCTGTTCTCACTGTTTTGTGTGCAGATGAAAACCGTAATCTCCGTTGTTTGCAAGGAAAAAGACAGGACCTGAAAACTTTAAGTAATGTGGTTTAATTCCATCTACAAACAAGGAAAATTACTTCCAAAATGGCAGCTCCTGCCTTTCCTGCTAGGCAAAGAAGGAGACACTCTTTGATTTTGGTCCTGGTATCACCTGCAAACAGTGGTAATGCAGAGCTAGAAACTAAACCTGAATTTTGCTTTCAGACTTATACTTAAGGTTGGCCAAAGCCCAAGGCACAGTTCTGCTCTAGGAACTGTTGGAGCAATCTCACTTTAATTCAAATACACCTGTGTGTTAATAAACGTATCTTTTGAAAATAAACAATCACCCTGCTGGCCTTTGCCCTTACTCCCCCCGTTTAACTATCAGGTGCTCACACATTTATTGTAGATTACCTCTTGAGATCAGTGTGATTTTAAGCATGCAATAGCAGAGAATCACCTACTTCAAACGTTTGCAAGATCCCAGCTCTAGCAATGCACTCTAACTGAACTTGTGGCATGAAATCACTATGCAAGTAAACTGAGGATTAAGCAACTTGCTGACTGCCAGTTTTCTTGGAGTAATGGCTGTCAAGTTAGCATAGCTATGCTATGCTTTTCTGGGGAATAAGAAAAAAACCCAAACAAAACTGAGCTTTTAGGAGTCTTTGGTAAATTAGAGAGGTTTCTCTGTACCTTTGAGCATAATTAGATAAGCTAACAACTTAAAAGTTAAGAGTTGTTTACCCATTAAGGGAAAGTCAGGAAATAGGTAGAAGTTTATGGGAACAAAAGTGGGTTGCTGATGCCAGTGAAGTATTTTCCAAAACTCTCAGCATAGGATGAAAGCACCACATGATTCCATGTAAGAATACTGCAGCAGAAGGTAGTCACAAGTACTCAATATCCTCCCTGGGAAAACAGCTCCTGGTTTAAGTGAAATGAGCCTGGACTTGGTTGTATGCTAATTGCTCTTCATTACTGTGTGTTAGCAAAGCTGTTTAATACTTGCTATAAAGCCTGGATTTCACTCTCTCTCATTTAATACCAGGTTAAATCTGAACTAATAAGCTCTCAAAAGCTTAGAGGTTCCAGTAAAATGAGATTTGGCTAAAAACTGCATGTTGGTTTCTACTAGTAGCAGTGGTGTAGCTTTGGTGCTCTAGGCAATGAGAGAAGCAAGACTAGTGAGAAAAGAGAATATGCTTCATTGGGATGCTGAATGATTTAGTAGAAGTCACGGTGTCTTACTGTAAACCTTAGGAAGGGTTTCTTACCCTTCAGAACAGTGAAAGATGTAACAGTCAATTTTGAATAATTTCCAAGTGTTTATTTGTATGACATATTTTGATTAAGTGTTGGAAAATCAAGACGTAGAATATTGTGCATGGAGCAGGTTGGCTGTTATTTCAGTGTTTCTCAGGAAGAAATATCTGTGACTCTGAGGGCTGAACACTGAACAGGAGCTGTTTATGAGTAGAACAAAGCAGGATTTCTCACAAATGAAGCATCTTCCCTTGGCCTGGTACAGTGAAGTGTAAAGATGATACTGCAGCCTGCTGAAATTAGCTGGTTACAAAGGTGCACCTCTGGCTCCTCAGTTAAAACAATTATTCTGAAATGTACTGTCTGTGGTTCTTCAGGACTTTCAGAGTTAAAATTTTCATGTAAGCCTTGTCCCTGCTAGGAAAATTACCACATGCTGACAGGGGGTGTCAGCAGTGCCTCAGCTGAACATATGCTGCATATGGTTTGGCTGCAGGCACAGACAAGGGAGGCCCTGCTCCCTGCTGCCGCAGAGACTGGTGAAAACAGGCTTTAAACCGACTGATTCCAGCACAATACTAAATGTTAGCCTCTATGCAGTGTTCATCCTACCAATGAGACTGAGTATAGATTGGCCTGCCAAGATTTTTGCTTCATAAAAAAAGAGTTAGGCAGCATCTTTACTGAGTTATTTTACAAATGGTTGTTTTGAGGTACACAGCAATCCCGATTGCTGTGCATTGTGATTACACTTGTACTATTTTGTGGTGAGGCTGGAATTGAAACTGAATCAGAGATTGAATGCAAAGCAGATTAAAATCTCTGTTTACCTTAATGATTGATTGTAACCTCTGACTCTGACAAAACAATACATCATAAAAATTAAATTAACTGTTCTCTGGAAGAAAATTTCCCTGCTTTTCCAGAGAACACACTGGAAAATATTTCCTGTTTGTGGTGTTGCCACAGAATTTGGTGATTATTTGTCTCTTGTGTGAATCTGCTACCTGCACCCACTCGGCACCACCACTCACACACCCACCTCCCACTCACACGTTCTGGCACCCTGTGGCAGAAACACAGCACATGGGGAATTGATGAGGGCAACTGCATGTTCCCCCAGCCCTTTCCAGTTCACAGCACTCTTGAGCAGCTCCTGAGAAAAATTTCAAGTCTGGACTAATTCCTGGCGTCCTGTTGCTTGTGGAAAGCATTTCCACTCTCCTTCCTGCACTTCCCCGCCTTGCCCTTGGATGCTTGCTTCCACCTCCTGCCCAGCAACAGCTCGGGTGCAGCCAGGGGAGCTGCTTCAGCTCGCAGCCTGGCAGGAAAAAGCAGAAAGCATGTCCAGCATCTCTCCCTTTAGGTGGTAGCCAGATAATTAATTGGCAGGAGCCACCAATTCTGCCTTCATCCTTAGAGACCAAGTAGATCAAAGGAGATGATGTGAACAGGATCAAGTGATCTATGGGGAGCAACAGCATCTCTAGGTCAGTGTGTGGTAACAAGAGAGAAAGACAGCCCTTCCAGTCCTGGCATAGAAACAAAGTTTGTTTGAATTATGTAATGAAAAGCAAGAGGTGGGAAGAGATCTGGCTCAGGTATTCAGTATTGCTTAGATAAAAGACAGACCCTAGGACAGAATTTGTGCAAACTGCCTCCCTTTCATACTGGAACTGGAAACATGGCTCATATCTGCAGCTTAGTAGTTTAATTATGTACCTCGGAATGTTGAGGGAATAGCTTGTAAGGTTTTCCTCAACTGATTTTCTGAACCTGAATTTAAAGTTCTTTTTAAAAAGGACAGTGTCACTGACAGGAACCAAAGTGTCCATTTTGCTGTTTGTAATGTTAAGGCAAAGACAGCTCACCAAAGTAAATTAACTTTCATAGTAAGCCTGCATGTAATCTTTTGGGTTCAGAGCTATCCTGTGCTCTTACAAGACATAAATTATTAGCCAAATCCGCAAACTCCAGTTTAGAAGATTAATGGACAATCATCAAAATAGTCAATTGAGTCTTGAAACAGGCACTTGAATCTGAACTCCTCTCACAAAATGGAATTTAGGGTTTGTCCTCTGCATGGGTAGATAATGGATTATTTTCAGTATGTGTACACTTTTTATAGCTATCATCACTGTAAGCATCAAAGTGCCAGAGGAGCATTGATGGATTGGTCCTTGCAGACCCATAGGTTATAAGGCAGTACTCCTATCATCACATATTTTACACATATGGCACTTAAGCTGAGAAAAGTATGCTGAACTGCTAAGGTCAGAGAGAAACAAAATCCAGAATCTGTCTTCCCCAGCCCCAGGGAAGATGTCATGAAGACATCTCTCCTGCCTGAAAGGAGTGTTTCCTTTTTTTCAGATAATTAACCATTACTTTTGGTGGTAGAAGAATACACCACTAGTTATAGGAATATGGGTGTCTGAGCCAATGGCCATAAAAGTCTCTTGGAGCACTGGTTCCAGTTCCCCCACTTGAGGCAGTTAGGCAATTTGGTACCATAGATACACATAACTAACTCCATCTCAGGCTACTAAAGCTAGGGTTTCTTCCATGCTGTTCTAACAGTTGCAGGCTTACAGTGTTCTGATCACAAAAATAATCTGATTTCCCATTAAAATGTGACTTACTTGTGCAGCTGCCGTATCTTACAGACGCAGTAATACAATATGTATTATTTGTATCGATTCCTAGAAACAACTGTAACATTACAAATAACATAAGACCACAAGAGATTTCCTTGATGATACTGCAGATAAAAGTCCTAATTTAATACGTACAGTTTTTTTAAAACAGGACAAATAAGCTAGTCCAAAATTTATAGATTTGTGTCTGATTCCCTGTCTGGACAAATACATTTTCAAGTGAGTGGCATTGTGTGTTTTCTGCATCTTTAAAATTAGGTAATTTCTTTTCTGGACAAAATAAAGAGACATTTTGCTTAAATGTGATAATCCATGCTTTAAAAAAATATCCTTGAGTTTAGCATTAATAATGAAGAAAAGAATTAGTTACTACAACAGCAGAAAAACAGAATAATGACTATCAGATGAAGGTTTTTAATTGCTTTGAAGTTTTCAGGCAGGCTAAATTCAGAGAACAAATGTTATTGAAAAGACCTAGCACATAAATGTTGTTGTAGCACTTGTCACCTGCTTTCCTCAAATTATTCTTTTCTAGCTTTTCCATTCCAAGGCATTCTTGATAGAGTAAATTCAAACAAAAAGTAGAAACTGACAAACTAAAGGTAGAATTAGCAAGATGATTTTTTTTTTCTGAAAAAGAAAGAGAAACATGGTGGAGATGGTAATTCAATCATCTGGCACAAGAAATATGCCCATGAATGTTAATTTACTTCAGACTGTAACAAAGATAGCAAGTTAGTCATTGTAGAGAGAGACTAAAGAAAGAAAAGTATTGGTACTAATTGAGAAATAAATCCTGAGCAACTTGTGTTGTTCTTGAAGGCCATGAATCAATAACACCTAGGAGCCTCCTAACAACAGGATGCCCCAATCCTTCCCACCAAGTGCAACCTGTTTCTCTTTTACTTAATCTTACTGAAATATTCACTGTTCTGCCCTCATGAACGTATCGAAAGCTGTAATTGTTCAGAATTTTTTGCTCTGACCGGCACGGAGTTACCCGAGGTCCACAGCCACACTGTAACCAGGTGGGTATTTCTGTTGTGTCACGCTGGCCAGTTATTCTGCTGACCTGTTACCTTGTTATAATAAGCATCAGAAGCAGGATGATCTTATGTAACTTCACATATTTCCTACTGATGTGGCATCGTTCCTAACGCAGTGCGCTACCTGCTTCACTTTCTAGCATCTAAGGGACACTGTGCCTCTGCAGAGTTGCAGTGTCCGTCCCCCCTCCAGCACAGCTGAATGATTTAAGGGAGCATTGAGTGCTGTTTGTGATTCCTCCCCAAGCCCAGGGGGAAGCACTATCGCTCCAAAATCAAATAAACCCACGCCCGGCCCCTTGCTATGGCTCACAGACAAAAATGCTCCTTGCTCACACTCCATCCTCTGGTCTAAGTCATTCAATCGCCCACTGCAGGTGGTCCTGAGCCCTCAAACTCCTCAAGACCCTTTCTCTAGGTGTTTATTTTTCCTTTTTTATTTTTTTTTTTGCCTCCTTGTTGCATAACAAGGTGCCTTCATATCCTCAGGTAATTTTGGAAGAACAGTTTTGAATAGAGAGGAGGGGATGACAGGGTAATTAAGTGGGTGGAGAAGAAGGTTGATAAAGACCTCCTAATAGTCACTTTTACCTGCTATTATTTCGAGCAAGGAAAATAAATACAAAATGGCCGTAGGGCCATCAGGCTCCGCAGTGTGACATAGGAAAGGATGGCAGCTAGAGTAGAGCAGGAAGAGAAAGCAAAAGGCTGCAGAGTGGGAGAACTCCAACTCTGAAATCTCAGCCTTCCTTCCCAGCTAGTCCATATCACTTTAATGTACAGCCATCTAACAGAAAATCTAATATGACCTTTTTCAAGATAAGAAGAAAATGAAAAATACATAGTGTAGGGAAAAAGAAAATAAAGAAATTCTTGACTAATCTCTTTTCCTTCCTATTTCTGTCAGCTTTTTGTCTCCACAGTCCTTTCTCTTCCTACTTCTTATACTTTGTGAGACACAAAATAAAGGTGGAATCCAGCCTTCCTAATTGGTAACTGGAAGTCTTCTTTATGTTAAAACACAATGATCTGTTTATTGGAAACTGCTCTTCTGTAGTACCAGCCATCTCTCCATGTCACGCTGTCTGAATAATGCCTCTTGAGGATGGGGAGGAAGAATAGCATCACAGTCAGACCCCGTGGGGTTATAAATAGCATTCTAGCCGCCTGAAAGGCTGAAGCCATCATTAAGTTGCATGCAGCTGTAGTGGTGTAGGTGGGTGAGTAAGAGCAACTTGGAGATGGGATAATGGTAACCTGGTACACAGGGTCATTTTTCATTGATGGCGTCACTCCACTGGGCTATTGTGTTCTCCCTAAATTAGGTCCCTGTGTTTAAGAGAGCTGAGAAAGCTCAGCTTTGGCAAAGCACATTTCAAAGAAGATTAGAGGGGAAAACAGTTTGTTGTGTGTTGTGATTTATACCAAACTGTGATAAACTTTTCTCACTTGGGTCAGTAATTGCTTTTATCAGCAGCAAAGTAAATGCAAGCCTTAGGAAGGGCCTTTAGGAAGCTGCACACCAGCCTCCTGCACGTGGGCAATGGGGAATTTCGCTGGACAAGTTAGGAAGTTAACACAGCAATTTAACTCAGGCTGTCCTTTCAGTGTTTCTCTTAGCAATGTGATTCATTTTGTCACCTTGGACATTTTCAGTGCCAAGACGACAAAGGTCTTGGTTTTGGAAAATCTGTTTCAATTTATTATTATTAATTTGGTTGCAGATATACAAAAATGGAAAAATCCTACACTAATTTCACGTAGTTTATATAAAAAACCCGGATGAAAATAGTTAGCAGCCTATGTTAGTTTGAGTTTGCATACACAAACATACTACTCTTCACTCATTTCCAAACTGAAAAAATTGAAATCTTGATCCTGCTCCCAATGAAGCTGGTGGGGGAGTTGCCTTAAACTTCAATAGATATATGACTCAGCTTAATTCCCCCTGTGGGACCTGTCAGTATGTAAAGATTCCTTGGAGGTTAATTGCTTGCAGAAGAGACTTAGCCTGGGATCTAAAAGGAAGGTGAAAATTGCACAACTGGAGCCTTAGCTATGTACTGCAGCCTGGAAAAGACACTGTCATTTAAAGCAAAGGGATCTCTATTTTCAGTAATCCTGTGTCTTAATAATTAAATTTGGTCATTCATTAATTTAGAGTATGTCTTAGAGATTCACTTCCTTTGCCATCTTGCCCAGTAGCTGTGGAAGTAGGACAAATGCTTTTATGTTTCCCTGAAATTATTCCTTTTGGCTTTTTTTGTTTGTACTCCCTTTCAAGAGTATTTTTTTAATCACTACTTTGAAGTAGACTTTTAGAAAGTATTTATAAAAGAAACATGAAAGAAATAACTGTGGGAGTGGAAGAGAGGATTTCTAAACTAAGTAGATAGAATCATTCTTATTTAGACTTTTCAGATTTGTGTGTGAGACTTCATTTATATAAATGTGCCCTATGGTATTCTGAAAAATATAAGAGATGTATCACTACCAGTTAAAAGCTGGGGGAAGGTTGTTCCTTCATCTTTAAAACTCTACATTCGTTGTCCCATGTCACATTTTTTGTAATCCTTTCCCACCTGTATTACACTTGGAATAATCCTTCTCACTCCTTGTCACATGTGCATTAAACCTCTTTTAAAGTACAGACTTAGAGCTTCTAAAACAAGCATTTCATTTTTGTTGCACTAAGTGTGATGTCAAATCACTATTAGAAATCTCATGCATATACCAATCTGGAATTTATTGTGGAAGTTCCTTCCTTCATAAATTGCTGTACTTGGTCAACCATGACATGTACTGCTGGCACTGCCCCTCTGGTCTCTGCAGCTTTTGTTATTCATCTGGAGGCAAAACATTAGCCTGTAAATAACAGAGTATATAGCTCAGTCTTCCAGAAATACCCATGCAAGTGCTATGAATTTGTTTGTGTTAGCAAGCATTCTCAGTGGCAAATGGTAATAGTACTCTCGTTTTGCTTTTTTAGGATTGTAGAGAAACCTTAATATAGGAAGGACTAATCTCCTGCAGCTTTGGTTTGTAACTTTGAGGAAACACTACAGCTTGTAAGAAACTAAAAAATGTTTTAAGTTTATAGTCGGAAAAGGGTTTTGCCTTTTTTCTCACGGCAGTTCTGTTGATAAATTATATTTTGCACCATTTTACTAGACCTGGGTGTGATGGCACCTGAATATTATATGCGCTTATCAGCCTCCAAAAAAAAAAAGAATTCAGATTAAGAAAAGATTTCGTTAATTACTGGTCTCCAGTACAGGAAGTTAATCCTGTTCTCAGACACACTCTTTAGTGTACTGCATCCAAGCTTTTCTGAACAGTACGCACATGTGGAAGGGCAGACTGAATCAATGAACCTGCACAATTTAGAAGAGGGTTTTACCACACTACCAGCAGAAAAGCTATGATGAACAAGTCTGGAAGATTAAAACTATTTACTTTTAGAGACTTGACAAACATCTAATTGACTAGATACTGTTATATCTGTAATTGCAATTTTCTAGGTATTTTCTTCATTAAATAGTGACATTTAAAAAATACAACTTGCAATATAAATTCTTACCTTGTTACCTAAAGTGAGTTTTAGTGTGTCTTTCTAAGGAAATTAAGTTTTTGTGAGCATTTCATTAATCTGTCAGTATCTTCTTTGATAATTTCTAGCTCTTCAAGCCTATTTAATCTGCTGCTGAGCTTCAAATACATTTAAAAGATGGTTTCAGATCTCAGTTATCAGGATTTCTTAAGTTTCAAAAACACTGTTGGCTGGATAAAGGAAAGACTGAAATTAGTGGCTCAGTTCAGCTCAATAGTTTTCTCTGCTTTGTCTTTTTGTCTGGCTGGTTGATAGAGGACACCTGAGGAACTGGAGGTTCCCTTCTCTGAGCGGGCAGAGCTTGTGGATTAAAAAGTATACTCAAAAGGACTGTGATGCATATACCTGGGATATCTATGGAAAGGAACTTAAGGGAACATAGGAACCCAAATCCATTGAAATTCAGGATTGCATAATGCTATTAGAAGTTTTTAAGCAACCAGCACAAACCCTTATAGATACCAGGGAGGCTGTGAGATGAGTTTATAAGACCTGTTGAAAGTGGCTTTTAAGTTAAATTCTGACACATTTCTTGTCTCATATAAATGAAATTTTTCTCATAATGTTGCCACTAAGGTCATTCTCCTGCCTGTTTAATCACCTTCACTGAATTGCCCTTCAGAGACTTCCCTTTCCCAGGGTCTGAAGCAGATACTTATTGTCTGCATTGACTTGAGAACTTCCCCAAGCTAACAGAGATCACCAGCCATGGTCCATATGGGCCCACTCCATACAATGTCAGCATTTCCAGTCTTAATCTGCATTTATTTCTCCTTTGCTTCCCATGCCCAGCACTGTAAAGCAACCACTTTGCCCCTTCATTTGACTCATTTTTCCAAATTCACTCCTTCCGTGGGGTGTACCAGAAAGCTGTGGGCAGCAAGAGCAGGGCTGGTGGCAGGCTGTGCCTGCTGCTGCTGACTGCTGCAGAGTCCTGTGGTCTCTCCCAGAGTTATTTGCTACCTCATTTGACCCGCATCCCTTAAGCCCATTTGTTTGCCTCATCCCCTAACTACACCTTGCCTTTGAGAGTGTGTCTGTACTGCTCTCCAGAGAAGTAATTACACAGCGTGTGCAGTCACACCAGTCTCGGATGAGAGGCAGTGGGGCTGATGGCCCTCGCTAGTTCTTTAAGGCATCTGCTCTGCCACGCAGTCTGTCTCATCCCAATTTAATTTTGTATCTTACCTGAGCTACAATAAAACTGTTTAAACTATATCGACAGTTCCAGCCGAAGTGTAGAAATATTTTTGGAGAATAAACTTTTTGAGCAAGGACTACCAGTTAGTACAGGTCTATGTCAGGAGTCATGACACAGAGCTTTAAAACACTGCCTCACAAAATTTTCCTTGTAGTACATGAACTCTGCTCAGATTGTGCCTAAAATGTTTTTGCTGTTAAGTCTGAGGAATAGCAAAAAGCCAAAAAGTTTTTCAGGTTTTGGGCAGAAAGGCAGCCTGGGAACCAAGCATGAGTTTGGTCAATGGGCCGTGCAAACTGCACGCGTGAGCAGGGCACGCGGACCTGGAGACGGCGAGGCGGGGCGGGGCACCATCCAGGAAATTTTTAAGGTACTAAACGTGACCATCCCTGCGCGGCCGTCTATTCCTACGGCGGAGAGAAGGCACGCCGGCTCCTTCCAGCGAGGGGCAGCGGCGAAGCCCCGGCGGGCGTCACCGGGG